>JAIOTZ010000513.1:0-48948 GCA_023374045.1 Limonium bicolor
TGCTACTGGGATCGACCGGACTTGCGACCGGACATGCAAGTCCGGTCGGCCAGAAAAATTCCCGTACCTGAGCTACTGGTATGGACCGGACTTGCAAGGTCGGTCGCAAGTCCGGTCCTGACAAAAAAAAAATATAATATATATTTTTAAATAATAATGATATATATATATTATGAATATGTATATATATATGTATATGTATGTATATCCACCCAACATGTACATGTAAGAAAGTAAACTTAAGCTACGTAAGAAAGTAAAACGTAAGGTAAGAAAAGTAAATAAGTAATGTGTAAGTAGAAGTGTGAGGACATAGTAAGTACGAATTAAGTAATAATAGTTAGATTAATCGTTTGAATGTATGTGAATCATAGGATTTGAATTGGAATACCGGAGAACATTGGGATACAGTACAACGGTGAAAGGTATGATTTCTTCATGCCCTGTATCCTAATCTGGTTACCCCGATTGTGTGCTTACTTGATCACCTAATAAGATAAATGCACGAATCGGACTATATTGCACTTACTTGTGTTTGTTATTGTTCTTGGTATATTTCTCTTGAACAATAGTTTGTATAATTCATGAAATGTATGAATGATGATATGGTGTAAATGAATCTTGTATTGCACTTATGTATTGTATTATATTTAGTATGAATGTATATGGGCATTGTATTTGTAAATGTGGCTTGAATGTTGACTTGTGCTAATTCCTAACTATCTAACTCCTAACTTAAGTGAGTAAATTGTGAGTACAAGTCCGATATAGCTTCGGCCACGCGTGAGGATGAGGTGACACAAGAGGTTGGATCCGATTCCTGGTTCGTAAGCTGGTCCACGGCCCAAATCCCTTAATGGGTAGCATCCTGGATTAGTGAACCAAGTAAATCCCGGTGGTGGGACGGAGTAGTCCCCGGGCCGGAGGTCCCCGACTTAACATGAGTAAGAGTAAGAGTAAGTAAGTAAGTATGAGTATGAGAATGAGTAAGTATGTGTATGTATGGAGTAAATGAGTAAAAGAGTAATCTCCACCCGATTAACCCGGGTGGACCAACATGGGCTAACAAGTTATTGGATAGTGTATGATTTGCGTATGTATTGTATATTGCATCGTATCACGGAATTCAGAAAGGTAAGTATGTATCGTTGGGCTATGTGGATTACTATGTATGAACTGAAGTGTATGTATGTATCTTTGCGTAGAGCATCGTAGTATATGTATGAAAGCATGTATGCATGTGTGTATGAATCAAAACCGCATGTATTCGACCAAGTGGTCGGCGTACCCTCACTAGTACGCGGGGTATGCGGTTATCATGCTCGGCGAAAGCTGACCCCTTCGGGGGACATTTTTTAGTGTGCAGGTACCCGAAACGAATATGGTCAAGGAAGAGACCGGAGGCACATCCTGATATTTGGAAGTAAGTAGCGTGTGAGGAACGGGTAGCAAGTAGTCTCTTAGCGGGTATGTATGAACCTTAAAGAGATAGTACATTGTATAAGGATCTTAGTAAACTCGGTATGTAGATTACATTGTATTGTACTTGGAGTATTGTATGGAATGGAGATTGTAGCAGTATGTGGTAAACGAAGGATGTATTGTAGTTTCATAGTACTCGGGATTCCGGTCCATCAGACCGATGCCGTATGTAGAATCAGTAGCCTTGTTAGTCACGTGGGTGACTAACGGCATTGTATCACCCGTTGTATGTAGGTCTATATATCCGCTGCGAGTATCTGATTAGTAAGGAGATTGGACGCTAATGACTGTATTAATAGTAGGGGTGTTACAAATGGGGTGGTCCGGGACCTTACCCATCTCTCAAGTCCCGGACCAAGTGCTGGGATGAACTCTCGGTATGAAAACAGGGGTGGTCCGGGACTTTGTCCATGGACTAGGTCCCGGACCCTGCTACAATTTTACAAATTTGACAGTTTCCCACTCTGTTCAAGGTCTTCTCTTAGCCCATTGATTACCCAATCTTCACCAACTAAAATCCACATGTTTTAGCACCTAATTACTCATCTAAACCACCTTAAACTAGTCACCAAGTCCACTCACTAAGCCATGCTTAATTCACTCCAATTCACTTATATTTAATAACTTGGTTTTTCCTGTTTTCTAATACTCTTGTAACAGATTTGGTAACTTCTTTTACCATTCAAACAGTGCCATTCCCAACACTTCAATTGACATTATTTCTACTCCTCATACACACTTCTCCTCAGTTTGGTTTCCAAATCATTAACCACTCACTTAGCACCTCTCAAGCACCTAGTTTCAATCCTTATAATAAAACACCCAAGTTCATAATCTCCAAGGAAATTTTGACAGCACTTGTCTACTTCTTTAGCGTTTCCACCACACTAAAATCAACTCATATACACAATCTTCACTCCTGTTTCATCGAGCATCAACAACCACATTACACCAAATTCCCTCTTGTTCACACATATTCACTAGCTTAGCTTTTAGGTTTATTTACACACATAAACCTCATTAAAACATTCTCTTTCAACTAACATATTGTAGTACCATGACTACACTAGCTCAAGGTATTTATTCAACACCCACATAAGTTTCACAAGGAAAATAATACCAACAGGTAAGCTCTTTACCTTGTTTATTTTCGGTTTTTCACTCCTCTCTTCTTCTTTCTCTTCTTCCCTCTTTCTCTTCTTGTTTTCCACCCACACAAGTATTATGGATTGCTAGCTACAACCATATCCCATCACACACATAACAACTAGTCAATTTCAATATTTCCCACACCACCTAATATTTTAAGGAGCTAGTTTTCAAGGTTTAGCTTAGGTTTTACCTTAGAATAACCAAATGGGGCTTGGCAATCGGTTGGAAGAGTTTCCAACACTCCACAAGAGCAAGGAGCTCACGGCTAAAATGGGAAGAATTTTCAACGTGGGGAATTTTTCCCAAATTACAAGAACAAGCTTGAAATGGCCAAAGCTCTTACCTATTATTACCTTAGGACATTAAGGAGGTGGAGGAGAGTTAAAATCAGCTCTTGAAGCTCCAAAAGCTCCAACACCCATGGAAGTGAAGATGGAGAATCAAGATTTTGAGGGGTGGAAAACGTAGCCCTCGCCGATACGAATCTAACGGTGGCATTTTTGTGCGATTCGGTGAAGAAACGAGTGAATGAGAGGAGGAAGGAGATGGGCTTGTGAGCTCCTTCTCGAATCAGTAATTACAGAGGAAGAAGGAGTTTGGTTGGAGGGGGAAAAACAATCGTGAAAGAATAAGGAAGGAGGTGAGAGAGGGTAGTAAAGTATTAATATTACTATTCCCTTTTTACTTTATACTATTTGCTTTATTTACTTATTTGTCCTCTCATTAATTAATAGCTAGCAAGCTATTAATGAGTGTATACTTATTAATTAAAACCGGCCCACATTATTAGTGAGCTGGAGCGTTTTTTTTTTTCTTTTCGAATTAAACGCGTTTCGTCTCCCGGTTTCGTCACTATTCACTTACCGGGTCCGTTTTCCGGAATTTTCTCGTTTAATTAATTTTAATGGTTATTAAGCTTCCATTAATACTTAATTATAGTTATTTAATCAACTATAATTTTTACGGGTCCATTTGACCACTTAAAGTCACGTTTTCGGGTTTTCTCGAAAAACGTGCTTTTATGCTAATTAGCGTTTTAATCCATTATTTGGATCCGTTTTCTTCGGAATTATTCCCGTATACTAATTAGGCCTAACTAAGCCTTAGGAATCCATCTCGGACCCTTACGAGATTATATATCTTTTATTTTCATTTATGCGCATTTTAGCGTTTTTCGCTTTTCAAGCGTTTTCTCTTTTTCTTTTGGTTTATTCTTTTTACCAATACTCTTTAGGCACAATTAGGCCCTTAATAATTTTATTAGAGTAATTAAATCACCATTATTAGGTCCGGGGTATTAAAGTTATGCTCTTTACATGTTGTTAGACTTGTACATTTTAGATTAATGTTCATTTTTTCAAGGCTTACGAAGAAGTGTTCAAAGGTGGTCAGTATGATGATGCTCAAATTGTTGAGATGCTTAAGGAATGGTCGGAGTTTGTCTGCACAAGTTTAATGAATTGATGATCATGAAGATGTTTTGTGAACTTTTTCGAGTATGTATGGTAACTCTGTACACTTGTGGATGGTGTAATGGTAGATTTGAATTGTAATGTGGTTTTTTATTTGTAATGAAAGTGTGTATTAAGTTAATTGCATTGGTTTTGTTAACTCTCAAATTGTGGTGCGTCGTTGGTATTAATTGGGAGCTTTTATAACTTTTTAAATGTGTGCTGGAGCTCCCTGTGTGGATGAAGCTTTATTACAGGTCTCATTGAACCAAATGCGGTGAATATATATATATATATATATATTATATATATATATATATATATATATATAAGCTGGGATGGAAAAAAACAAAAAAAGGGGGCTATTTCGGCGGTTCTAAGTTTAGAACCGCCGAAATAGATACAAAAAATATGCCTATCTCGGCGGTTCTTAGAGAACAACCGCCGAGATAGACCCATGGGATTGACCGATGCTGAGATTGACCATGAGTCTATCTCGACGGTTATTCTCTAAGAACCGCCGAGATAGGTACACCTATTTCGGCGGTTTACAACCGCCGAAATAGGTGCTCATACCTATTTCAGCGATGCTCATTTCGGCGGTTCACAACCGCCGAAATAGGCCCATTGGAACTGCCGAAATAGGCCTTTTTTCTACTAGTGAAGCTACATTATCACTCCAAATCAAAAACAAATTTTATATTCTTGCTCCTCTCATCAAGATCTACCATTCCCTCTTTTTAAAATTTGAAAATGATGAAGTTCATTTCCATGGGTATATCCCATTGGTGAAGAAAATGGCATTTTTGTGGAGCTTGGAGTCCTCTCTCTCTCCTAAGGTAAAAATCTCCAACAAAAACTCATTTTTCTTCCTTCTCCTTTGGTGACCGATTTTTACCCTCTTGTAATGCCTTGTTTTCTTCTTGATTTTGAGCTTCATTTCAACCCTCCAATGGTGGTGGAATTTCCATTTTGATTCATGGGTGAAAGCCCCTCTTAAAAGGCTCCAAAAGGTAAACCCTAACTTTGTGTTTAACCCCTTTGATTGGATTAAAATTTCCTAAGGGTTTAAATGGTTAATTGAATCAATTTCTTGTGTTTCTTGAATGTTGGGATGGATTTTGGCAACTTCATCCCCACTTGACCGAATTGGAGAAGGAGAAGAGGAGGAGACTTGAAAAGAGGCTTGGAAAAGATTAAGGTAAAAATCTACCTTAAACCTTGTTTTAATTTTTTTAGGATTTGGGATGGGTAAATAAATTAATGAACCCAAATTATGAATTGAAATATATGTGGGAAATTGTGTACAGTTGATTTTAGAGAGATTTGTGAAGTTGTGTTGATTTAAGGGTCTAAGTGCCATTGCTTTGGATTTGGAGCTATATTGTTAATGTGGTGAATTTTTGGTTGAGCATATGTGCTGGTAGGACCCTTGTAAGGGTGTGGATAGTTAGGATTGAAAACAGTGAAAAAGATGAGTTTGGACATGTAAGATTTATGGGGAGGTTATGGCAAAATCTTGGTAGAAAAATAGTGTTTTAAAGATGACTTAGTGAAATGGAGAACCTAGGTGTTTGTAGTGTTGTCTAGAGTGGATTAATAGCCTTGAAATGGTATTTGGATAACTAGGGAGAGGAGTGTAAAAATCTGTAGCAAAATGACTTGTGAGGATCTTAGAAATGTGAGAAAAGAGTAAGTGTGCAAAAGCTTGGAAATGAGAGTTGGACTTGGGTATAGATAATGCAAATGTCTAGGAAGGGTGGTGATGGTCAATAAATGATTTGGTAAGGTGATGGAGGTTTGAAAACCATTAAGGAAAAGTTGGAAATGCACAAGTGTGCAAACTGTAACAGTTTGGAGGAAAATCTGTAGAAATTAAGCATGGACTTGAGTAGAGATTTGACTAGTGTTCTGAGGAGGTTTGGAACATGATTAGGGCATGTTTTAGGGTGCTTAAACATGTAGGAAGCATGTGGAAAGGTTAGGAAATGATTAGAGGTGAATTAGGGGTTGAAAACTGTCCAAAAACTGTAAATTTTGACAGTTCCAGGGGTGGTCCGGGTTTGCAAATCGGTACACAACCCGGACCATTGCAAAAACGCACCAGAAAGTCATAACCGGGGTTGGTCCGGGTTTGTATCCCCGTACACAAACCCAGACCACATGTAAAAATGGCCAGAAACGTATTTCAGTGTCTGGTCCAGGTTTATAGACCCGGACACAAACCCGGACCACTATAAAAATTGAACTGAATGTGTTTTAATGGGTTCTAAGCATGGGGGATTGATTGGTATTGGTTTTAGGTGATGTTTAAGAGTTGTTTGGTGACCTTTAAAGGTCCTAAGAAGGGTAAATAAGTTTATGAAGTGATTACGAAAGTTGTGAGTGTAAGAGCACATAAACGAACCAAAGAATAATGGGTTAACAAGGTTAATTACGGGAGTACTAGCCTACATACCGTAGTACTTTAAATTAAAGGAGATGTTTGAAATATTATCAGTGAATCAAGAGTAAGACTCGAGGTACGAGTGTGAACCAAGGAACATGAGCGTATGTTTCCGAATCCGTGGTCGAACTCCCTTGTTTCCGGGCCGTGTGCCACATAGTGGTGCCTTGCGGGGCCGTGTGCCACATAGTGGTGCCCGACTAGAGTAAGACTGGCAGAGCTTGCCCGTCTAAAGAGGTAAGCTGGGTATTATGGGATAGGAAGAGGGAACATGAGAGAATGTTTCTAATTTTGTCTTGAGATTATAAAAGCCCGGTGGTGAGACCTATATATGTCTCTCCCCGGAGGCCTTTGAGGCTTAACCTAAAATTATTCAAGAGTAGAATAATTAAGAAAACTAGATGAGGATCGAGAGTGCCTAAAGATCTAGGAGACAAGTAAACTACCCGGTTGGGATGAAGGTTGGTGATTAACGAGAATGAAACCCACTTGAGATACAGTCTCTCAAGGTCTAAGAATAAGGTAGTTGAATTTACCAAGCTGGATGTGATATCTGTGTGGATTGTATTCCTGGATTGAATGTGGAGTGCTGTGTGAATGTACATATATTGTATTGTTGTATTGCATGCTGTTTGGACTAAAATGAACCGCATGCTCTCGACCAAATAGTCGGCATACCCTCGCTAGTACGCGGGGTATGCGGAAGTCATATGCAGCAATTTTGCTGAGCCCCTTGGGGCGCTGTTTTTATTTTTCCAGGTACAACGAAGCCGTCAACCGATCGAGAGTAGGACGGGGTTGTTATTGATATGGGTAATTGTTCAAAATTGTAATATGTATTATGGATTTGTAAGACCGAAAGGTCATGGATAGACTGGAGAATTGTAGTTACTCGGTATAGTATAGTATGGAATGTATATTGTATCTATGTATAAAAGAGTTGAAGTTGTATTTGCTTTGAGTATGGATCAAGGAATGGATTGTATAGTTTGGTTTATAGTACTCGGTATATAAGACCCATCAGACCGATATGTAATAGTTGTTGTATTTGAGTTTGGACTGGCCTTGTTAGTCACGTGGGTGACTAACGGCATTGTTCCACCCCCGGTTGTATTAGAATTTCCGCTGCTTGTGTGTTGATAATGGAGACGGGTTATGAAATACCTCAAATATTATTACCTTAATTAATAAGGATTAATTTGAATCATGAGCATTAATTGCTATATATATATATATCATTGTATAAATGTATAGTCCAAAATGGACATTAAATCCTATATTAAATCTCTAACCAAAGAGAGAACATTATTAAGGAGAAATCAACTCCTAAAGTTAATACAACAGGTAACACCTTAATACATGTACAAATATCACAAATAAAGTGATATAATTGTATGAAATATTTTATATAGTCAACCAAATTGCTAAATGCAACTGAAATATCCTAAATGTTAACTACCATAATCTATAATAAATTTATTAAATGAGAATATTTAATGGAGGGTTAAAATAATTAACTAAGGATAAAAATGTTATTGAGATGAATTGTTTAATATATACAGTGGAGGAATTAATAAATAAATCAAAGAAAGTGAAAATATATTCAGACATATTATTTTAGATTGTACACTAATACTTTAATATTCTTGCCATTCATTTCTTCGTTCGCTCCACTGTAAACAGCAAACAGAAGACATGTCATGTGCTTCTCCCAACCTTCTTTCTCTTCTTTTCACGACTCTTGTTTCCCATTCTCCCTTGTACTTGCACCTCTGTTTTTGATAAAACGCTGAAACTGCTAAAACTTGCACACTGGTTTCAGGTGCTAAAACAATGCATCTCCTGTAACAGGTAGTATGGCGAACCTACCTTCTCCTCATCTACTGCTATAGAAAACGAGTGTCTGATTTCTCCTGTACATCAGATTACAAGGGCTAAAACAGAACTAGGAGACCAGTTGCAGTTGCTCTTCTTCTGTTGTTTGCTTATTCAATCCATGGTAATTTTACAACTAACCTTACGAACAAGAGACATACATGCTCTACACTCCATTCTCTTTTATTTTACCTGCACTGCTGAGGTGATAAATCATTGCAACTGCCACCATAACGTGTGTGCTCTTCACTCTCTTTATTTCCTTCTTTTATATGCACGTAAAAGTGATAAAACATTTCATCTGCACCTACATCTGTGCAAAGATAAATCATCAACTGCTGTTACTCACATACTAGATCCAATACAGCTGAAAACAACTCCATTCCTCTTGCCTGTATACCTCTCCTAAATGGTTGAATGCTACTTCACGTCGCCAGATTGATAAAGGGATGGAAAGAAAGTTCATTCCATGAGCGGTAATGTACTCAAACCTATTTTATTCCTTCTGGTTATTACAACAATGGAAGTAATTAAAATCTGTCACACCTTGTGAAACAATTATAAGCATTACCAGCAGTAGGTATCAGGCTGTTTACAAAACCCAAAGTCAAATCTGAGCATAATTAATTTGTTCATTATAACAGTAGAAGTGTTTGATTCCTTCTGCTGCACCATGTGAATCAACAATAAGCGGTACTTATCTCTGCTGCCAGATACAACAATACGGGTTGTTGAATCCTTATGTTTCACCTTGTAAATCAAAATGATAAGTACCTCACTCACCAAATTAAAGGGAGACTGAAAACACTTCATTCCCTGACGTTAATGTACTGAAACTTACCTTACTAAGTTAACTAGTGAGCAAACGACAAACATTATAAGGAGCAACAGCCCCCTGTTCCATTAACCCAAACTCAATGCTATTGTATAAGTTCCACAAACTGTTCCTTCAATTGTTGTATCTACTCTCTTCTATAATTATAGCAGTAGAAATCTTACTTTTCTGCTGCATCTCATGAAACAAACGATGAACATACAGCAGTAGCATACCTTGCTATTGTTTTAATTCTCCTGTCGTACAATGAGCAAACATGTATGAGTAGTGTTATAACTCTTGCTGCCTTTAAATAAAGAAAATCGAGGTCTGACTCCCTCTGTTGCACTCTGCTGTAACAACAATAAACATACAACAACATTTTTCATGTTAATGCAGAGTATGCAATTCTGTCGAGAGAGACTATAGCAGTATAAGCAGTCCAATGATTCTTGACGTTTCTGTTGTCATCCTATGTGGAACTAATGATAAACATGTAAGCAGTAGCAAATAAAACCATTACACCCAAACTTGTCTTATCCTTTCTGTTGATTATAGCAACAAAAGTTGTCGAGTTTTCTGAAACAAATTAAAGCTTTTGACTTCTTCTGTTACACATTACATACTCTTTCATTCTCCTCGTGTGTCTGTTTGGTTTAACAACAGAGAACTGCTACATGACACACTAGATTTGATAAGGGACTATTCCTGCATTGTGGTGCTGTTCCCATCTTGCTCACGACAGTTTACAACCCCAAACTGGAGTACCCAGAACAAACATGCTCTGTCTGCTGCTTCCTTTCCTTCTTATGTTTAAGTGAAATCAAACTCTATTAAATAATGAACATGAAGCATCTCTGCACCATTCTCTTCTATTTTATGCAAACCAAAAATCTGCTGCTGTGTGTTCTGTGTTGTTCACGGTAGTTACCATGAACTGCTGCTATCGTTAATCTATAAGGACAAGATACTGCTGTCATTCTCTTCTTATTAGCCACCCTGAATAAAACTTGTTTCTGATGAAAAAGAACATGTTAGTTAAACAGACCTTGAGTGGATTGTTAGACAACAGAAACAACGCAATGAATCTGAAACTAATGCACTATATACAGCACTATAAAACCCCATACCAAAAACCGAAACTGCAACTCCATAACTTCTGTTTTGTTGGGCTTGGTAAGCCATGTACGTGTGCTGATTATAGGCTGAGAATGATGTGAAATTGTGAGGTCAATTTACTTTTAATAGCTGCTGCTATACAAACAATTTGAGCAGGTTATAACCTCCAAAAATGTGCTGTCTAGCGCATCAATTCTGCTGCTGTAAATGACATAATTAATAGTTCAATGTCTGCAATCCTCTTGCCAACATTACAGTTTATTTAAGTTCTGAAATTTCCACTGTTTACATTTGACATAAGAGCATGGTGATAATCTGAAAAGAAACCCAAAAATCCTGCTCTATGACAACACACGTTAAACTAGGGGTAAATATATTATGTGACAGTTTCAATCTGATTTAAATGAAGCTCATGTTCTGCCTTGACATATATTAATAGATTTTGATGGTGTTGTTTGTCAACTAACAACAACAGCACAATAACTCTGGAACACTATACTCGATAAACTTAAATTGCTCCAAATTTCCACTGCTGTAAACAGCTTCCAGTTCAGCAATTCATTAGTACCAAATAAAGCTTTGCTGCTCCAGCTTCTACCACCGTTTTAAGCCACCACATTGATCTAATCGAATCTGTATTCATTAGATGTTCAAGCCTTGTTTATGTCATAATAATGAGCCGATGGCATGGCAAGAATGCAAGTAATAAATGCTTCCGACCTTGCTGAGGTTCAGCAGTTTAAGGGCTCTAAATTCTGTCCATATTTGCCTCCGTTTTTCTACTGTGGATGCCATAGTTTAGGCAGTCTACTACTACACTATTAAGCCATTTTCCAATTCGTATTAAACTTCTTCTTAACGCTGTTTCAACCACTGATTAAAGCATAATCTGAGAGTACTCAACCCCACAAACATTCTGTTCCGTCTTGGTTGTAAGTCATAGTATGACGTTGTCCAATCTGCTTCAACTTGGTTTCGTTAAGCCTTATATAGGCCTGTTTGGTTCCTTGGTGAACTTTGACCTTTTCAAAATACGTATGCATTTTTAATTGTAAGAACATAAGTATAAGTGTTACACTTGTAAATATTATAGGTTATAACGTGATATAAGACTTTTACCGTTATAAAGCATGATATGTATAATATAGTATTAATGTGATTGAATGAGGTAATTATCATTAATAATGTTCACGTGGAATAACGTGACAATTGATAGGATTTATAAACTAAGGTTAGTATTAAAATAAACCTAGGGAAATTATAATACATGTAATGGAATACTACATAATATTGAGATAAGGTTCTTAATATAAATTGCATAATAAAATGCAACAAGTGAAAATGATCATCTTACATAAGATGATAATAATGTGACACATAATATAAGTGTATAACTTATGAAAATGAATGAATGAGCGTATATATGTGCTCCGCAAGCATATATTAAACACATATACATAATAAATATATGGTATAGTTGGAAACTATATAATATAGTGCATATATTCATGCAACTATATCATATGACTAAACCAAATAAAAGCAGCATATATAAATATATACGTAAAGACCGAGACATATGTAAGTATATACAATATGGATTCAATGTCATGAACTAATAAATGACAAGAGTGATGACATTAGTATAACTATATACTTTAAGTCATACAATTACAAATTAAAGTATAGTTTATTAAAGTGAATGATGAGGTGTATAATATATGGTATAGTATGAAATGGCTGAATATTAATGCCATGTAACGTAAGTGCATGAGCATAATATGCGATGCGAATTAACGTTGCATGCACCCATGCAACTACTTATATTATAAATGTATAGTCGTATACTCGTAAATATAAGGAATAAATCATAACGATTGAAACGGCTTCAACTAAAACGTTTTATAACCGACTCATTTAGATAAACCCGGGCGTCGGCAATTAATACGTACTACGACTGACGAGTTCGTATAACGATGCCCGAACAAATAACAATTGAAATCCGGGGATGTAGTGTCGGGGTTATTTGTGTTGTTCGGATTTACCGAGTTGAATTAAGTCATGTGGATTGACTTATAGTGTTATGTGTAACTAGATCGTGCTACTGACAGAGACGCTTGAAGAGCTTAGTGGTCTACTGCGCATCCTAAGTCTATGGTGAACGGTACGTAAAGAGGTCTGATCTGAGATGTCCTGAGGATTTCCTCGGGCTCAGATATGTGTGTTGTATAATGTGTGTGATGCATGTATATATGTGAGTGATATGTGATATGTGATATGTGATGTTTAATCGTTTAATTTCCCGCACCATTTAATTGTGCGCGAACGTCCTCCGGGACTAATACTACGTCGACTATAGATCGCCTTATATAAAACTACATATGTGAAATGTGTGATTGTGACCACTGTTGCTTGACCTAATACGCTAAGTATTACAAGTATGTAGTTATAACCTAAGTAAAATACTTAGGAACGGGACACGACATTGTCGGTCTCTAGAGCTTTGACTCGAACGTGAATGTTACCTAGAATAATTCTAGGCATGCGTAAGACCCATAGGGCAGCCAACAAATTAAGTGATGTACTCCATAACTAAAACTATAACTGACTATCTAACTAACAAAGCTAACAGTGGAGTGTGAATGAATGTGATGATGTACCTTAATCCAGACAGTCATTGGCTGCTGGTCGCGCGTAGAGATCTCTTGGGTTATCCCGTATCGGGTTTTCCCTAGTTAATCCTGATCGAGCCTAGATAGATCGTCAGGCGGAGTGTGCTACCGTTGGCACCAGGCCCTTGGCCACCTAAATGGACGCCTTTACAAAGGCAAAAGTGAATAAGTCCCAGAGTCTTCGGATGATCAGGGCAGTGAGCACCTTGTGTGTACGTGGGACTACTGTCCAAGTGAGATTATTTCAGGTTGTTCTAACTTGACACCCGCTGACGTATGTGATGTGATGTGATGAGGACCCGAGGGGTCGTGTGATTAACTAAACAACCTGATCGTTACTAACAGCTGCACGTGTTAATGTTATTACTATTGTGTTGTGTGTGTTGGGTGTGATTGTGTGAAATGTAGTGACTGGATTACTTGTTTAAATTACCGCCATCCATATGTTTACTGCTTTAAATACATGTACATCGGTAAAGCATGTAACGAACTTAATAATGGCGACCATGACTATTAAGTGACCAATAGGGTCAGGCCTGGCGTACTCAGCGTTTATCGCTGAGCCTTTATGGCATTACGTGCAGGTGATGAATACCGTCGAAGCCGAAGAGCGGGACCCGAGTAGATAGTTAATTACAGTACGAGACTTTGTAATGTATAGGATGGATATTAGTTTAATATGTTTATAACGTTGTACACATATGAGATTTACTCAGACGCTCACTTGTCGTTAAAGTTACTCTTGGTTTAGAATGATGTATAGGTTAGTATCTCGTTATCACTGCGGTTGTATTTGTAATATCAGTGTTATTTCGTAGTTTATTTATTTCTGCTTCTTTACTCGTATGGGCGAGTAATGGCATGTGACACCCAAGTGAGTTTTAGGAATGTGAGACTTCCGTTGTGAGACATTATTAATTAGATGCTACGTGAGTGATTATTACGTGATTACAAGTGGGGTGTTACAAAAGTGGTATCAGAGCGGAGTACCGCTCTGATGACGAGATAATAGGATTTAAGACAGTGAGCCTAGGATTTGGGATATACGGGAAACGTTTGTGAGGTACGAAAAGTCTTCGTTTAAGTGAATTTATGTGTTAGCAAAGCCCTTGGCTTGCAAGAGTTAGCCCTTGAGGCGCACAAACGAGTAGATTTTATTGTGGTGAGTTATCAAGTAACGAGAAGACGAACGGTAATACCGACATTTAGTGGTGGTGTGGGCTAAGAAGCTGGTCAAGGGCAGAAGGGCCCGATAACATTACCCCGTTATGGATCAGCTGGGAGCTCAGTCCGGAGGAGACATACGAACGTCGTGAGTACATTGGCTACAGTTCGCTTTTATGTGGAGGTCCAGTATGGACTACCGCCGACAGTACCCCTCCCGCCACAACCCAATGAGTATAATACAACAGAGAAATACAATCCCAAAATATAGGGAAGAGGGCTACCAAGCCCAACAAACTGTCTAAACGCTTTTGCGCTGAATGAATAAATTCCTACTCCTATAACATTAATAAAATTCAATACCCTACCTTCTTTTAAAATGAAAAATGACCAAGCGTTAGTGATGGGCACCGCCGGGGGCGAGCGCCATTGCTACGGTAAACGTCGTGGAAAGGATCACCCAAGACACAAGGGCAAGCGGATCGGGAGCATCCTGAGCTCCGCGAGACCGTCGCTAGTGATGGGGTTCTCTAACTACCATGCAATTGAATTGTAATACCAAACTGTAAACTGAAACTATAATGTGAGTGTGGAGAATTTTGTAAAAGTTCACTCGTCCTGTCATATTCAAATTCCAGACCTAATCTTATGTACACATATTACGGTAACACTAGAACCTTGTCGTAACGACACCTATGGAGAAACAAAATTCCAAGCGTTTATACTACCGTGAATCCAATGTGAGGTGAAACTTATACATTCTAATTACGAAGTGGAAAGGAAAATTTTCCAACCAGATTACCATCCTTTTTAGGAACAATCGTTCTAACCGTACTTGAACAACCAAAGCGGTAGTAAGATGGACAAGTCTAAAACCGACAATTCAACCTGCCTGGCGCACTTGCTAAGGCAAGCGCTAAGTTAGACATTCGCTAATAATTTCGTCTACCTCGTGCACTTGCTACAGCAAGTGCTGCAAACAACTACGACCGTAGTTACAATTACTACTATCGTTACAAACGGATTATATAAACTGTGTAGACCAGTGGTACAACACCCTGGCTACCAATAACCGCCAAACATGTGTACGACTGAATACAACGACTTAACCACAGTGTATCACCTTAAAGCTACGAAACCGCTAAGATATGAGGCTTATAACCACGGAAGGACCGATGGGTCCGACTGATCATAACAGAAAAGGGGCATACATCAGCCCATAACAAACTACCTTCATTTAATAGTGATGAATCAATAATAACGGCTTACGAACCAAGTACTATGACAAATTGTAAATTATGTAAGGACGTGATATGGACGTGGGAGGTGGAACTTGATCCGGTACAGGTCAAGGGAAGCTGAACGCAAATTGGGGTGGAAGGATAGTTCAACACTGGTGCTGATCACACCAGGGTCTGATGACTCCTAAGATTCTTCACTAGTTGCCACAATTAATTACAGTCAGGATAAACCAAACTACAGTACTAGTTACAAACAACTAGCGACAAATTTGATATAAGGCATGAAATGAGAATGCTTGCGACCAACAGCTCACACTTGTATGTAATGAATCATACAGTAAAATTAAAACGGAAATTGCAAAATTCTAGCTAAAAACAGCTAGCAATAATTCAACCATACGGTATTAAATGAAATTACCGGTGAGTAACAACTCACTCCCATATGATATGTATAGAAAAATTGTGACGACAACACGAACACTTAACGAACTATACCAATATTAGCCACAACGGCTGACGCCAGCTTGTGACGAACACCAAAAGTTGTGAAACATAGCAGTCCACAGTTGGATCAAAAATTGGAAAGAACAATTATACTGTAATACGGTTACTACCAGTATCAGTCGCAACAATAAACGAGAATCTATATTGAACTCATGAATAACTACCACCCCTGGGCACTACCTTTACCAAGGAGTGCCATGTACGCTTATATACAAATATGAATGAATAAACGCCTAGAGTAAATATTATGTGTATTATCACGATCATACTGATCATGGAAAAAGTTCCAAGTAAAAAGGTGGCCACCGCCATTGGCGTTCCACCATGTCAAAACCAATAATTATGTGTTTATATAAAAGACATGTCGTCTACTTCTAGTACGACTGTCAGTAATGATGAATATGTGAAATAGACAACGGCTAATCGCCTAAACACTAATACAAATATCCAAGTGTAACCAAAGATATGAGGTACCTAAACTAAACGCTAAATGGCGTAAGTTTAAGTAAGTACTTCATGTACTAGTAAACGGGCGTAAGCCCAGGAGAACGGGGACACCGCCTCCAACCACCTTTAAGTTATGTTACCAAGGAAAACAATGCCTAAATTAATATGACAGATAACAAGAAGCAAACTACCATAAGGACTTCCATAAAGGGAGGATGCACACATCCTCGCCACGAAGTCCGGTACTACAATAAACAGCATGACCCTGGAAACGTAATAACGTCAAAAGAGCTACGGTACATACCATAAGCTATGTGAATAACAGGTGAATTATCTAACAAGCGCCGAACCGCGCACATGAAATTCAAATAACAATAGATGACCCAGTATATGAGTAACCCCAATAAAGAAATTACTAATCAATAAACAATAACAAACTTACAATGCGAGAATTCAAAGATTATCTTAAAGAAATTAACAGACCGTTATCGATAATATACTCAACAACAAAAAAAAACGAGAAAAAAAAACCCCATCTCCTATTATTACTGTGCGAGTCTTACCTTTAGGATATAACGAACGCCAGCCAAAATCAGATGTATGAAATCATACCATTGGGTAGGGAAACCAGGGAACCTAACATTCCCACAGGAGACCCCAATACTAACAAGAAGGGAGATTGACACCAGAATACTTCACAAACATGTGACGGACACTGCGAGTCTATAAGCGAGTTATGGGACTACCACACTCCATGGGAGCTTGTGGGCTTGACAGACTCATTCCCGGGTTAGTCGAGCAAATAGCAATGTATCAGTATGGCACCCCACACACGTAGACATGTGGTGAAAAAAACACTGGGAGTAGTCAACTCCACACGAAGGTCAGAAATGTAAACCCAGACCAGTATAAATAACCGCTAAGAATAAATTAACGAATAAACCCCAGTTTAATTAACGAAGTGAGTACAACCAACAACCTTGGATATAATATGATCAAACTATAACTTCTCAAAGGAGTGGATAAATACAGTAACCCTAAAAGGAAAACCTCCCGAAAGTGGAGAAAAATTGATAGTAAATTAATTGACAAGCTAGAAGACGTCGTCTTTCTTATGTAGGTACATGAAGGCTCAATAGCCATTTAAATCAACAACATGCATCACTCAAAACAACCATCTAATGATTATAATCATTCCCCGTAAACGGGGCAAAGAGAGAGCTACTCTCCAAAAAAAAAATATGTACAACAATGCTAAATGGTATGACAATCACATATGTCAAAACTAAGGACTGTGGTACGTTCTTAACCAAAAAGAGGTTGAACACAAGTATACAAAAATCCAATATACAATAAAGGCAAAGCTAGTACACTAGCGGATGCCCTAAACTTTAAGTAAAATACCACAGTAAATATATAACCATCGAATTGAATGGAATATGGTGCGCACGGAAGCGACCGCTACAAACAACTGTTAGAATGAATACGTTCCCAAACACAGACGTGTAGAACTCGCATAGAAAACAATGATAAGAAATAAATGGATGACAGGCTATATAACAGCCTAAACCGTCAAAGGACGCGCTCCAAAATAAGTACTGAGTTCAAGACTATACTCACACACGAACTCATAAACATACAATTGTAGCCTTAGTGAACAACATGAAAATACAAATGACATAAAATATACCAGAGGAAAATACCTCAACTGCCAAGAACATACCCCCACGGGATATTAAACGGTGCGGGACACAATGTAATTATAACAATGGGTTTCCCCTAACAAACGGGATGAATCATACAATGAATGTTGCAAACCGGCATACGGTAAACACAATATATATCAATGAGAAGTACATAACAAATATTTTAACTAAATACCTTACTCCGGAACAAAACACCGAGGGACACAGGATCACAAGAATTGTCCTTGTGCATTCATAATGCCTCAGACAAATTATTAAACTAGTGCAAACGACACTAAATACAAGTAATAACAAATATCATACGTCACCTCAACAGCATATCTTGAGTGAAGATAGTAACATCTTAAACTATATTCCGCGATATTGATCTACAACATCGATACACGATTCTGATCCAGTAGTGCGCAGATACAACTAACATTACCGCACCGACTGAGACACCTCGGTTTCAAATTAACAAGACTGTGAATGACACTGTCATAGTGGCACGAGATCAACAGTAAACTGCTGCCACTAAATCATCTAATGATAGCAATAAGAGGTCCGTGGGTCTGCACCTCAATACGGAGCGAGTGGGCCCAAATAGAACGTGGTTTAGACAGCGTACCAAGTACTCCATGCCTTGGGCTGGAAGTGTACGCGTCTCACCTTTCTCATAATCTCCTTTAAGAATCAAATACCTAAAATCGACCCGTCCCTCAAAATGAGAAAACTCCACTCCAAAGTCTAAAAGATAAAAACAAGGGAAAATTACATGAGAGCCAAGTATCCAGCGCTTTTTGGATAGCGGCTGTTGTATACTTGTGGGGTACGGGGGCGTAACCCTTTTTAAGGGGGGTAGATGTGAGCCTCGATTTTAAACCCTATCCTATGTGGATTAAGTTGATTAGGATCTAAACGGGTTTTAGGTCCACTTATAACCTAAGATTAATAACTATGTCACATAACAATAATTATTAAAACCTAAGCTAGCTCACTGGAACCTATTATGAGTCGCCACCTAATTTTGACCTAGATTAAATTAGGAAAGGAGAGTTCGGGTTCGGGGGCTTGATATTCGACTTATTTAGGGTTCAATTACTTTCATTACCCCTCCTAGGTCGTTTTTCCTCTACTTAGTTTATTTACGGCTTATTACGAGTCGTTTTAACCTAAGTGCGCAAGCTTCTGTTTTTTTTATGTTTTTAGCGTTTTTTGACAGAAAATTAAAGTGAAATTGAAAGCTACCTAAACTAGGGTTTCGGAGGCAGAATTAGGTCAAATTTTGCTTACGTCCGTAGCCACGGACCAAGAGTCCGAGACCACGGACCCCAGTTAACCTAAATATGCAGAAAAGTCGAAATTGAAGGAAAACAAAAATTTGCAAAGTCCGGGGCCACGGACAGGCTGTCCGTGGGCCCGGACATCGTTAGAAAAACCTAAGTTTTGAATTTTTAAAATCCCGCCGCCGTCCGTGGGTGTCCGTGGTCTCGGACAACGCGTCCGAGGTCCCGGACCATAGGTCCGAGGTCACGGACCACCCACGGACAGGGGTTTTCAGAAGGTTCCCGAGGGTGTTTTGAGCTCAAATTTTATGGTGTGTAGCCTGAAAGATGTACAAGACGTTAGTGATTGAAAGTTTTCAATTTGAATTCGAATTAAGCACGAAACTTAGCAAACAAGTTATCTGACAGAGGCTTAAATAAACAGCAATACAGAAGCCTACGAAGGTTAGTTTGAGCCCAAATTTTGAGGCAAGACAGATAATACCGTGGTGAATCAGGGAAGTGGAGTTTCTACCTGTTTTACCTTCGGATTCACAACGTTTCTTCACACCGGGACTCGTCGAGTGCTCCGTTGATGGCAGACCCGAGAGGATTTCGACCCAAGCTTCTGGTTGTTGGTTGTTCTTGCTGTTCTTCACGTTTTAGAGGTGTTTTTGTGAGGTTTTGATGATTATTGGTGCTTTGGGGATTGGAAAACGTGTTTAGATGGTGATTTCGGGGGATTTTCGGTATGATTTGGGTAGCCGGGTGTTGGAAAACGTGAGAGAGAGAGAGGAGGCTGCCTTTTCTGACTCTCTAGGGTTCTTGAGTATGTGAGGTTCTGATTTTATCCAAAAACCTATCCCCTTATATAGACTTCCTTAAAGATAAAGAGAATCTAGTAAAAGTAAGATTTTTCGATATTTTAACTAAGCAACTTCCCAAAGGAATTTTGCTATGAAATTTTAACCACATGTCAAGAATGGATATTATGAATTTTCTGAGGTGGAAACGAATTTTTTAAATGCTGGAGCATTTTTAAATTGAATTTCTCGTCAGATTCAATCAGAAATTGCTAGAAAATTATTGGAAATTCGAAAAATCAAAATTCCAACGCCATTATGCTTAAAATGTCATCCTCTATCATGGGTTAAAATATCAAAGCATTTCGAGCTGATTTGGGCACCCTTTGGAGGAGAGAGAAAGCCTATAGGAGAACTCAGAAGCCTTAAAAATTACGAAAACGCCCCTGACAACGACAAAACTGCTCCTCAGGCCCTGGAACACGCCGATCGGGCCGGAGTCTCTTACTGTTTGATGGAGATGGCTCTCACAACCTCGTAGACCTTAACCAGGGGGTCAAAATTTTGGGTATAACAGATTGCCCCCGTCAACTGGACTTTGTAACGAATGTGAAAAGTCTGGTTGATGCTTGAGTGGTGCCCCAAAATTTTGGACTCCACAGAATCCTCCACGTTGTGTGAAACCGGGTTAACGATGCCCAGCAATTCGGAGGCGCTGACTACCTAAGCTACAAAGCATTGTCGAGCTTTTCTAAGGCGCTGACTACCTGAATTAATGAGGTAATGTCAGACTATTCTAAGGTGCCGACTACCTATAAGGATGATACGATGTCAAGCTATTCTAAGGCGTTGACTACCTAAAACGAATGAGATGATGTCAAGCTATTCTAAGGCGTTGACTACCTATAACGAATGAGTTGATGTCAAGCTATTCTAAGGCGTTGACTTCCTATAACGAATGAGTTGATGTCAAGCTATTCTAAGGCGTTGACTACCTATAACGAATGAGTTGATGTCAAGCTATTCTAAGGCGTTGACTACCTATAACGAATGAGTTGATGTCAAGCTATTCTAAGGCGTTGACTACCTATAATGAATGAGTTGATGTCAAGCTATTCTAAGGCGTTGACTACCTATAACGAATGAGTTGATGTCAAGCTATTCTAAGGCGTTGACCACCTAAAATGAAATGAAGTATGCCGAACATTCTAAAGTGTCGGGAACCTGTAATGCAAATGTAGATGTCATGCAGAAGAAGATGATATGATATGATGATGATGCTCGGATGCTTCTGGGGACCGAAACCCGTTCCAATGCTCCTGGTTGGTATACTATGGGGACTTATTGCCTCTGCCCACCAACTGGGGTGCTGGGATAACTTCTAGATTACCAAGGGGACTTATTGCCACTGCCCACTAGTTGTTTCTCCCAAGAAGTTGACATGAAGATGGGGACTTATTGCCTCTGCCCCGCCAACTTAGATCACGCTCTACCTCGCACTGAAGATGATACTAGGTCTCGTACCGGTCTCGCACTGGATGATGACGCTCGGTCTCGCACTGATGAAGATGATGGGTCTCGCACGGAAGATGATACTAGGTCTCGTACTGGTCTCGCACTGGATGATGACGCTCGGTCTCGCACTGAAGAAGATGATGGGTCTCGCACGGAAGATGATACTAGGTCTCGTACTGGTCTCGCACTGGATGATGACGCTCGGTCTCGCACTGAAGAAGATGATGGGTCTCGCACGGAAGATGATACTAGGTCTCGTACTGGTCTCGCACTGGATGATGACGCTCGGTCTCGCACTGATGAAGATGCTTGGTCTCGCACAGAAGTCTCGTACTAAATGGATGAAGAAAAAGCTGGATTTCACACTGATTCTCGGTCTCGTACTGAATGAAGATGCTGCGTCTCGCACTGAAAGAGGAATCTGCAGGGCCTTGCACCGATTTTGGGTCTCGAACTCAAAATAAGTTAGGAGGATAATGGTCTCGTGCAAATGGTAAAAACTGATCACTGGAGTGCCAAACATGGCAATGATGATAAGATGTACACAATCAAAATATATGAAAGATACTCGTCCAAAACAGGAATTTGTTGGAAAAGGTGCCAAACGTGGCAGTGTTTGAAGAAAATTCAGTTTACTGAAAAGGAAGGTGAAATTATCATTTCCTGACCATAGATTTCGGACTTGTAATTTATCTCCTAGGAGATGAACATGCCATCGGTGGGGTATAGTGTATGATGTAAAGGTAAGGGCTTATGTGGGCCTGTGTAGGAATGGTGGTGGTGATGTTTGAGCTCTGGGTTCCAATCGGTGTTGTCATAGCAATTGTTGGAACCAACAATTGCCCCCAGTATTTTCCCTTAAGACAATCTGAGCTAGAGTTCATAGCAATCGATCGGAACGATCGATTGCCCCCAGTATTTTCCTTTATTAAATGTGCGAACGAGTCTCGTACTCACAGGGTCAAGGCTTATGTTTTTATGTGGTGCTTCCTAACCTACACTCGGCGTGTTTGGTGTTTGCACTCGTTCCTCACCTATGGTCACAACTTCTAGACCATTGAATTCGATATTTGATGAATTTACGCATTTGATCTGTTACTTTCACGTGATTGGACACACAACTATCAAGTCGGAAGTCTTTAAAGCCTATAACGTGGCCATGGGGTGTGATGAAAGACAACGGACCATGGAGGGATGTTTGAGGTATGTGGAGCTTAAATGGGTGACCAAAGCTGCAACTTGCGTTTTCTCCCAAAATTATCTTCCTTGTCTTTGAAGTAATTTGGCTGCTTTGTGTTGATGTTGTTTTTGAGCTTCTGGACTTGGACTTTTGAAGCTTTCCTATACACCATTTCTCTTTCGTCATCTGGATTTCTTCGAGGCACTTCGGGTTTGCCTTTTCGTTTTATCCTTTCTTGACTCTGCCTTCGGGGTTCTTGTGTTTCCCGGTTTTGGGCTTCGAGAGCTGTTTTGACGTGAGCTCTTTTGATCCTGTGTCACTTTGGGACCATTTACGGATCACTTCGTCATGCTGATAGCGGCATTGCTTCTTTGGACTGATGAGAATGTTATCTGAGAGTCGGGCTCCTCGCCTCCTTGGGTCACCGGGTCGGACATTCATCATTGGCTGGATTATTTTGTGGAGTTCATAATATCGAAAAGGGATATATGAAAGGCTCAGCGGGGGTGCCTAGGGTTTAATGACAGGGTTTGCAAGCTTTTGGCCATGTGGTGCTGTACCTAGGTGCTTCGTCATTCCTGATAGTTGTGTATCCATTCTTTGTTACTTTTCGCAGATCTAAGAGTAAATTTACAAATTATCTCCTTCGGTCGGAGTTATGCCGTTTACCTCACCTTTGAATGTGGTCTCACCGGAGTCGTGTAAAAGTGACACGCTCATTCACTCATGGTTTTTCCGCTCAAGACACTCTCGTGAATTTCACTCAGAGACTAGTTCACACACTTAAACGAAAGATGAAAGATGATGAACCTAAACTCAGATTGCCCCCAGTATTGATTTGGGGTTAATGACGACAATTTAAAAGATATGGATTTGGAACCGCTTTGGGGGTCATTTGGATGTTTTGGGATAAGCTGTGGGGTTTGGTAAGGCATGCTCAAAACTTCAGAAACAAAATACAAGTCTTTGTGTTCCTTTGTCGGGAAATAATTAATTCATGAACCATTTTCTCACAAAGAAACTTGTGTGAACAAAACCCTTTTCTTTTTTTGTGTTATCATTTAGACTTGAAAAAGTCATCGATTTTTGAACATGAGGAAGAAGATGATTTAACAAGATCGATGCTTCTTATTAGTGGTCAGAAAACGATCATTCTTTGAAAAATATGAGAGGTGCATTTGGAAGATGAGTGTTATGGCAGGTTATGCAGTAGAATGCATGGGAACCCTAAAAATTCTGTTGAATCCAAATCCTGCTGAACCGTCTGAAGTCGGCATGCTGAAGACTCGAGCTCTTGACCACCGGGATGTCACTAAGATGACTGCGATCGTCTTCTTCTTGGACTCTTAGTAGGCTCCTAGGAATGCCTATGGATGACGCATGAGACACTTGGGCCTGGATGTGAGGTGCATGGGTTGAAACAGTTTCATGAATGTGGATTAGGCGCTCGGGCCTGGATGAATTTCATGGATGTGGATAGGCACTCGGGCCTGGATGAATTGAAAGTGAGGCACACATGCCAGAATGATTCATAAGCGGGTTGGCACTCGGGACGGAATGAGGATGCGGCACTGGGGCCAGAACATGTTGTGAAACTGTGGCACTAGGGCCGGAATGTTTAGAATATGTGGCACTTGGGCCAGAAAGTTTTTGAGGATGTGGCGCTTGGGCCTGAATGTGTTTAGGAAAATGGCACTTAAGCCGGAATGATTTGGGATTGTGGCGCTTGGGCCAGAACGATTTCAGATTGAAGAGAAATATGGGCCAGAGGGACTTCTAGACTGGAACGGATGTGCGGGCCTGAATACCCTTAATCTGAGTGGAGTGGAGTAAACGGGCCGAAGGAAGCCGCATGGACTGTGAATGTGCCACTGGGCCGAGAGAGAAACCTTGAAGCCTAAGATTCGTTTGATGATCTTGTTGGGCCTTGAGGCCAGAAACTAGAATGAATGGGTTGCGCAAACTATCTGGGATTCAAATGTTTTATGCTATGGGCCAAAATTTTGGATTCAGAGCAAAGTTCGTGGGCCAAAACTATGAATTGGTCTGTGGGCCCAGATTAAGTGAGTTATGAGTGTGGTACTTGGAATATTCTAAGAATTTGGCACCTGGGCCAAAATGTGTTTGGGCTAGAAAGAGGGCGCATGGGCCGAAATGATTTCTAAACCATGTCCCAAATGTGAATTGGAATTTGGGCCGAGTACTTCTGATTGGGCCTAAAAGATGATACTTATACCTAGGATTTTGGGCCAAAGCCCGAGTGGAAAGTCTTTCTAGACTAGTATAAACCCTGAAACGGAAAGGCCTGATGGATTTTCATGAACTGCTTTCGGTGGATTGTTTTCATGGGCCTAGAACTAAATTGATAATTCAAATTGGGCCGAAAGAGAGAAATCACCTAGGTCTAAACTTTTGGGCCAGAGCCCAAACAAACAATTCATTTATTCAAACCAAACAGGGCCTTAGGGCCGCAAACAATGAAGTCGTAAATTCCAGGTTGGGCTGAGTTGATATAGGAAGAGTTCCTATCAATTTCTAGGCTGGCAGTGGGCCGGTCATACAAGCAAACAAGGCCCACACAAATTCAACATGTCCTCACTAGACGTTTAAGTCAAACCGGGTATGGATCGATCCGGAGAGGTGCTTGGGGCGGGCCCAGGTCACCACAAAGGAATAGGGCTTGTACGCTATTCTCTTTGGGCTTCCCCACTCTTTTCACATCACCTGAAGGTGTGCGTCTACGGTCGGGTCTTTGACTGACCAAACAAGGGGCTAGGTAAGGGCACTGCCAGGAAGACGCTTGGGGCTAAAGCCCAGGTATTAAGGGGGTGTGGTTAGACGACACCCTCCTCTTTTCCCCCGCTTATTCACATCACCTAAAAGGTGTGAGTCCCTGACAGGGGACCCTCAAATGGGTCCCGGGGTGAAATTGGTTTGTGTGGACCCTCGCTCTCATATGATGCAAGGTGCAGAAAATTAAAGTGCGCACGAAGGTAAACAAACAGATGATAAAGCCATAAATAAACATTTTCGAGTTAAGCCCTCTTTCTTAAAATTAAACAAGTTAAAATTAAGAAGTTTGTCCCCAGCAGAGTCGCCAGTCTGTGAGCCTCGATTTTAAACCCTATCCTATGTGATTAAGTTGATTAGGATCTAACGGGTTTTAGGTCCACTTATAACCTAAGATTAATAACTATGTCATAACAATAATTATTAAACCTAAGCTAGCTCACTGGAACCTATTATGAGTCGCCACCTAATTTTGACCTAGATTAAATTAGGAAAGGAGAGTTCGGGTTCGGGGGCTTGATATTCGACTTATTTAGGGTTCAATTACTTTCATTACCCCTCCTAGGTCGTTTTTCCTCTACTTAGTTTATTTACGGCTTATTACGAGTCGTTTTAACCTAAGTGCGCAGCTTCTGTTTTTTTATGTTTTTAGCGTTTTTTGACAGAAAATTAAAGTGAAATTGAAAGCTACCTAAACTAGGGTTTCGGAGGCAGAATTAGGTCAAATTTTGCTTACGTCCGTAGCCACGGACCAAGAGTCCGAGACCACGGACCCCAGTTAACCTAAATATGCAGAAAAGTCGAAATTGAAGGAAAACAAAAATTTGCAAAGTCCGGGGCCACGGACAGGCTGTCCGTGGGCCCGGACATCGTTAGAAAAACCTAAGTTTTGAATTTTTAAAATCCCGCCGCCGTCCGTGGGTGTCCGTGGTCTCGGACAACGCGTCCGAGGTCCCGGACCATAGGTCCGAGGTCACGGACCACCCACGGACAGGGGTTTTCAGAAGGTTCCCGAGGGTGTTTTGAGCTCAAATTTTATGGGTGTGTAGCCTGAAAGATGTACAAGACGTTAGTGATTGAAAGTTTTCAATTTGAATTCGAATTAAGCACGAAACTTAGCAAACAAGTTATCTGACAGAGGCTTAAATAAACAGCAATACAGAAGCCTACGAAGGTTAGTTTGAGCCCAAATTTTGAGGCAAGACAGATAATACCGTGGTGAATCAGGGAAGTGGAGTTTCTACCTGTTTTACCTTCGGATTCACAACGTTTCTTCACACCGGGACTCGTCGAGTGCTCCGTTGATGGCAGACCCGAGAGGATTTCGACCCAAGCTTCTGGTTGTTGGTTGTTCTTGCTGTTCTTCACGTTTTAGAGGTGTTTTTGTGAGGTTTTGATGATTATTGGTGCTTTGGGGATTGGAAAACGTGTTTAGATGGTGATTTCGGGGGATTTTGGTATGATTTGGGTGGCCGGGTGTTGGAAAACGTGAGAGAGAGAGAGGAGGCTGTTTTCTGACTCTCTAGGGTTCTGAGTATGTGAGGTCTGATTTTATCCAAAAACCTATCCCCTTATATAGACTTCCTTAAAGATAAAGAGAATCTAGTAAAAGTAAGATTTTTCGATATTTTAACTAAGCAACTTCCCAAAGGAATTTTGCTATGAAATTTTAACCACATGTCAAGAATGGATATTATGAATTTTCTGAGGTGGAAACGAATTTTTAAATGCTGGAGCATTTTTAAATTGAATTTCTCGTCAGATTCAATCAGAAATTGTGTAAAAATTATTGGAAATTCGAAAAATCAAAATTCCAACGCCATTATGCTTAAAATGTCATCCTCTATCATGGGTTAAAATATCAAAGCATTTCGAGCTGATTTGGGCACCCTTTGGAGGAGAGAGAAAGCCTATAGGAGAACTCAGAAGCCTTAAAAATTACGAAAACGCCCCTGACAACGACAAAACTGCTCCTCAGGCCCTGGAACACGCCGATCGGGCCGGAGTCTCTTACTGTTTGATGGAGATGGCTCTCACAACCTCGTAGACCTTAACCAGGGGGTCAAAATTTTGGGTATAACAGTAGAGCCTCGTGGTTGTGCACATTGTGTGCACTAATTTTAACTTGTTGTGGTTTTTGGTTGTTTGGTTGTCATGCGGGGCATGCAGTGTGTGACTATTTGTGTATTGCACACTTGTGAATGTATGTGCTTTTACATATCCTATGAAATACTGGTATGATAATGTGATAAAGTATTTGTAAAGGTACATGTGATATATATGTTTATGTTATGTTTTTACAATCCTTCGTATAGTATCGCCTAGATACTAAATGGATCATAGCTATTGAACAATGGAATGTAGAATGTGGAATGATGTGGACACCTCTGGGAGGTTGTCAAAGTGGTTAGAACTGATAGGAAATGATGGTGCTGATGGATCACCTATATCCATATATTTGAATTAACGCCACAATTGAGGGCTATGTGCTGTATAAGCACAACACGTTATGTGTGAATGTTACATCACATAGATGTACATTATGGGCTATTCGGGTAGTTATTATAATCTATTTGAGAAAGACGACTTCGGGACGAAGTCCTTTTAAGGGGGGTAGACTGAAATACCTCAAATATTTATTACCTTAATTAATAAGGATTAATTGAATCATGAGCATTAATTGCTATATATATATATATCATTGTATAAATGTATAGTCCAAAATGGACATTAAATCCTATATTAAATCTCTAACCAAAGAGAGAACATTATTAAGGAGAAATCAACTCCTAAAGTTAATACAACAGTAACACCTTAATACATGTACAAATATCACAAATAAAGTGATATAATGTATGAAATATTTTATATAGTCAAACAAAATTGCTAAATGCAACTGAAATATCCTAAATGTTAACTACCATAATCTATAATAAATTTATTAAATGAGAATATTTAATGGAGGGTTAAAATAATTAACTAAGGATAAAATGTTATTGAGATGAATTGTTTATATATACAGTGGAGGAATTAATATATAAATCAAAGAAAGTGAAAATATATTCAGACATATTATTTTAGATTGTACAGTAAAATACTTTAATATTCTTGCCTTCCTTTCTTCGTTCGCTCCACTGTAAACAGCAAACAGAAGACATGTCCTGCGCTTCTCCCAACCTTCTTTCTCTTCTTTTCACGACTTTTGCTACAACCCAAAATCAGGAACAAAGAATTAAGCTCTACATCCATTCACTCTCTTCACTACCGTAACCTGGTAACCCTTACTGCGAACCAGAGAGCATACATGCTTTACAGCTCTCTCCATTCCTTCCTTACATCTACACGAGGTGAATAATCACTGGAGCACTAGAACTGCTACAAATCGCATAACAGATCAAAGAAAGAGGAGTAGAAAACTACTCATCTTCTTCCTGCGCCTATCTACATCCCCTTTTGGTGTCTGTATCTTTGTAGTGAAGAGACTGGCGAACAAGAAACATCAGTGATGTGCCATCTTCATTTTTTTTTTCTCTTTGTGCTGGTGTCCACGCCCTTGAAGTGTAGTCAGTGGCACTGCTGCATCTTGCATGCCAGATTAAAGGAGGGGCTGAAAAACAAAAAAAAATCCATTCCGACACTGATATTATACTGAAGCTTATCTTCCACTTTTGGGCATTATAACACTAGAAGCTTTGGGCCTCTCTTGTTTCCCATTCTCCCTTGTACTTGCACCTCTGTTTTTGATAAAACGCTGAAACTGCTAAAACTTGCACACTGGTTTCAGGTGCTAAAACAATGCATCTCCTGTAACAGGTAGTATGGCGAACCTACCTTCTCCTCATCTACTGCTATAGAAAACGAGTGTCTGATTTCTCCTGCACATCAGATTACAAGGGCTGAAACAGAACTAGGAGACCAGTTGCAGTTGCTCTTCTTCTGTTGTTTGCTTATTTAATCCATGGTAATTTTACAACTAACCTTACGAACAAGAGACATACATGCTCTACACTCCATTCTCTTTTATTTTACCTACACTGCTGAGGTGATAAATCATTGCAACTGCCACCATAACGTGTGTGCTCTTCACTCTCTTTATTTCCTTCTTGTATATGCACGTAAAAGTGATAAAAACATTTCATCTGCACCTACATCTGTGCAAAGATAAATCATCAACTGCTGTTACTCACATACTAGATCCAATACAGCTGAAAACAACTCCATTCCTCTTGCCTGTATACCTCTCCTAAATGGTGGAATGCTACCTCACGTCGCCAGATTGATAAAGGGATGGAAAGAAAGTTCATTCCATGAGCGGTAATGTACTCAAACCTATTTTATTCCTTCTGGTTATTACAACAATGGAAGTAATTAAAATCTGTCACACCTTGTGAAACAATTATAAGCATTACCAGCAGTAGGTATCAGGCTGTTTACAAAACCCAAAGTCAAATCTGAGCATAATTAATTTGTTCATTATAACAGTAGAAGTGTTTGATTCCTTCTGCTGCACCATGTGAATCAAACAATAAGCGGTACTTATCTCTGCTGCCAGATACAACAATACGGGTTGTTGCATCCATATGTTTCACCTTGTAAATCAAAATGATAAGTACCTCACTCACCAAATTAAAGGGAGACTGAAAACACTTCATTCCCTGACGTTAATGTACTGAAACTTACCTTACTAAGTTAACTAGTGAGCAAACGACAAACATTATAAGGAGCAACAGCCCCCGCTGTTCCATAAACCCAAACTCAATGCTATTGTATAAGTTCCACATCTGTTCCTTCAATTGTTGTATCTACTCTCTTCTATAATTATAGCAGTAGAAATCTTACTTTTCTGCTGCATCTCATGAAACAAACGATGAACATACAGCAGTAGCATACCTTGCTATTGTTTTAATTCTCCTGTCGTACAATGAGCAAACATGTATGAGTAGTGTTATAACTCTTGCTGCCTTTAAATAAAGAAAATCGAGGTCTAACTCCCTCTGTTGCACTCTGCTGTAACAAACAATAAACATACAGCGACATTTTTCATGTTAATGCAGAGTATGCAAATTCTGTCGAGAGAGACTATAGCAGTATAAGCAGTCCAATGATTCTTGATGTTTCTGTTGTCATCCTATGTGGAACTAATGATAAACATGTAAGCAGTAGCAAATAAAACCCTTAATACACCCAAACTTGTCTTATCCTTTCTGTTGATTATAGTAACAAAAGTTGTCGAGTTTTCTGAAACAAATTAGAAGCTTTTGACTTCTTCTGTTACATATTACATACTCTTTCATTCTCCTCGTGTGTCTGTTTGGTTTAACAACAGAGAACTGCTACATGACACACTAGATTTGATAAGGGACTATTCCTGCATTGTGGTGCTGTTCCCATCTTGCTCACGACAGTTTACAACCCCAAACTGGAGTACCCAGAACAAACATGCTCTGTCTGCTGCTTCCTTTCCTTCTTATGTTTAAGTGAAATCAAACTCTATTAAATAATGAACATGAAGCATCTCTGCACCATTCTCTTCTATTTTATGCAAACCAAAAATCTGCTGCTGTGTGTTCTGTGTTGTTCACGGTAGTTACCATGAACTGCTGCTATCGTTAATCTATAAGGACAAGATACTGCTGTCATTCTCTTCTTATTAGCCACCCTGAATAAAACTTGTTTCTGATGAAAAAAACATGTTAGTTAAAAAGACCTTGAGTGGATTGTTAGACAACAGAAACAACGCAATGAATCTGAAACTAATGCACTATATACAGCACTATAAAACCCCATACCAAAAACCGAAACTGCAACTCCATAACTTCTGTTTTGTTGGGCTTGGTAAGCCATGTACGTGTGCTGATTATAGGCTGAGAATGATGTGAAATTGTGAGGTCAATTTACTTTTAATAGCTGCTGCTATACAAACAATTTGAGCAGGTTATAACCTCCAAAAATGTGCTGTCTAGCGCATCAATTCTGCTGCTGTAAATGACATAATTAATAGTTCAATGTCTGCAATCCTCTTGCCAACATTGCAGTTTATTTAAGTTCTGAAATTTCCACTATTTACATTTAACATAAGAGCATGGTGATAATCTGAAAAGAAACCCAAAAATCCTGCTCTATGACAACACACGTTAAACTAGGGGTAAATATATTATGTGACAGTTTCAATCTGATTTAAATGAAGCTCATGTTCTGCCTTGACAATATATTAATAGATTTTGATGGTGTTGTTTGTCAACTAACAACAACAGAACAATAACTCTGGAACACTATACTCGATAAACTTAAATTGCTCCAAATTTCCACTGCTGTAAACAGCTTCCAATTCAGCAATTCATTAGTACCAAATAAAGCTTTGCTGCTCCAGCTTCTACCACCGTTTTAAGCCACCACATTGATCTAATCGAATCTGTTTTCATTAGATGTTCAAGCCTTGTTTATGTCATAATAATGAGCCGATGGCATGGCAAGAATGCAAGTAATAAATGCTTCCAACCTTGCTGAGGTTCAGCAGTTTAAGGGCTCTAAATTCTGTCCGTATTTGCCTCCGTTTTTCTACTGTGGATGCCATAGTTTAGGCAGTCTACTACTACACTATTAAGCCATTTTCCAATTCGTATTAAACTTCTTCTTAACGCTGTTTCAACCACTGATTAAAGCATAATCTGAGAGTACTCAACCCCACAAACATTCTGTTCTGTCTTGGTTGTAAGTCATAGTATGACGTGTTCCAATCTGCTTCAACTTGGTTTCGTTAAGCCTTATATAGGCCTGTTTGGTTCCTTGGTGAACTTTGACCTTTTCAAAATACGTATGCATTTAATTGTAAGAACATAAGTATAAGTGTTACACTTGTAAATATTATAGGTTATAACGTGATATAAGACTTTTACCGTTATAAAGCATGATATTTATAATATAGTATTAATGTGATTGAATGAGGTAATTATCATTAATAATGTTCACGTGGAATAACGTGACAATTGATAGGATTTATAAACTAAGGTTAGTATTAAAATAAACCTAGGGAAATTATAATACATGTAATGGAATACTACATAATATTGAGATAAGGTTCTTAATATAAATTGCATAATAAAATGCAACAAATGAAAATGATCATCTTACATAAGATGATAATAATGTGACACATAATATAAGTGTATAACTTATGAAAATGAATGAATGAGCGTATATATGTGCTCCGCAAGCATATATTAAACACATATACATAATAAATATATGGTATAGTTGGAAACTATATAATATAGTGCATATATTCATGCAACTATATATCATATGACTAAACCAAATAAAAGCAACATATATAATATATACGTAAAGACCGAGACATATGTAAGTATATACAATATGGATTCAATGTCATGAACTAATAAATGACAAGAGTGATGACATTAGTTGTAACACCCCTACCATTAATACAATGCTTACCGTCCAATCTCCTTACACATCAGATACACGCAGCGGATACATACTTACATACAGTGGGTGATACAATGTCGTTAGTCACCCACGTGACTAACAAGGCTACTTCTTCTACATACCGCATCGGTCTGATGGACCGGAATCCCGAGTGTTACATACTTACCATACACACTCTGTATACCAATAAATGCTACAATCTTCCATTCGATACAATACTTTAAATACAATACAATATGATCCGCATACCGAGTTTACTAAGATCCTTATACAAGTATACTACCTCTTCCAAGTTCATACGTACTCACTAAGAGACTACTTACTACCCGTTCCTCACAAGCTACTTGCTTCTAAATACAAGGGTGTGCCTCCGGTCTCTTACCTTGACCACATCCGCTTCGGTACCTGCACACTAAAAACGTTCCCCCTAGGGGGTCAGCTTTCGCTGCGCATGATAACCGCATACCCCGCGTACTAGTGAGGGTACGCCGACCACTTGGTCGAATACATGCGGTTGATTTCATTCAAACATACATGCATACATGCTCTTATGCATAATATTACAATACATTACGCAAGACATACACACATACATACACTTCATTACATACAAGAAGTACAACATAAACCATTCAATACATACTTACCTTTTTCCGAATTACACATACACATTACATACACAATATACAATTCTTGTTAGCTTCATTGGTCCACCCGGGTTAATCGGGTGGAGATTACTCTTTTACTCGTTACTTCATACATACACATACATACTCATACTCATACATACTTACGGATCCATACTTACTTACTCTTACTCTTACTCAAGTTAAGTCGTCGGGACCTCCGGCCCTGGGGACTACTCCGTCCCACCTCCGGGATTTACTTGACTCACCAATCCGGGATGCTACCCATTTAAGGGATTTGGGCCGCAGAACAATTTAAGAGTCAGGAATTGCAGCCAACCTCTTGTGACTCCGCATCCTCACGCGTGACCGAAGCTATATCGGACTTCTACTCATTCCGGTTTACTCACTTAAGTCAGGAGTTAGGTAGTTAGGAATTAGTAGAAGTCAACATCCAACCATATACACAACACATCATTCATATACACATCCATACAAATACAATACAATATACAAGCACACTACAAGGTACAATTACACATCATCATCATTCATATATTTCATGAATTATACAAACTGTTGTTCAAGACAAATATCGAGAACAACGTAAACAAGCACAAGTAAGTGCAATATAATCCGATTCATGCATTTATCTTATTAGGTGGTCAAATAAGCACACAAATCGGGGTAACCAGATTAGGATACAGGGCATGAAGAAATCATACCTTTCACCGTTGTACTTGTATCCCAACGTTCCTCCGGTGTTCACAATTCAAATCCTATGATATACATACAACCGAATAATTAATCTAACTATCATTAATTTAATTCGGTTACCCTTACGCTTCCTAACTCATACTTACTAAGTCTTCACATTCTTATACTTACATTTTATTTACTTACTTTTAATTACTTAACAATGGTTTACTTACATATATATGCACATATGTATAGGTGGGTATACGTATACACACACATATATATATATATATAATTATTATTTGATTTAATTAATTTTTTTTTGTTTGACTCGACCGAACTTGCAAGTCCGGTCGCAAGTTCGGTCCAAGTCAGTAAGGAATTACGCTGGAGAATTACAGGGCCGACCGACCTTGCAAGTCCGGTCCCAAGGTCGGTCCATTCCAGTAAGTTTCGTATGTGAAAATTTTAGCCCGACCGACCTTGCAAGTCCGGTAGCAAGGTCGGTCCATTCTAGTAGCTTACTCGACGGAAATGTTTCTGGCCGACCGAACTTGCAAGTCCGGTCGCAAGTCCGGTCCATTCCAGAAGGTTACTGACGGGAGAATTTTCTGGTCCGACCGAACTTGCAAGTCCGGTTGCAAGTTCGGTCCATTCCAGAAGCATTCCCGTCTTTGTAAATCTGGGCTCGACCGAACTTGCAAGTCCGGTCGCAAGTTCGGTCCGGCCCAGTATTTGCATTTTTGTTTCTGTTTTCAGTCCTCTCTTTTACCCATTACCTCCCCATTGTTCCTACACTTAATCCCACATGTTTTACCACTAAATAAACCTCTTAGTACACCTTAGTTCATCCATCAATTCCCTACTCATTCCTAAATCCACATACACAATTTCTTTCACTTTCTTTCAACACTTACAATAGTTTTCTTTCCTCTTATGCTATAGATTTTCATACTCCATTCTACCATCCAATACTTCCTCTACCAATGTCACTCCTAGCATCCCAAATACCTCTTCTTACTTTGCCAATTCACTTCCAAGCAATTGTACCATCTATACCCAAGTCCAACATTCATTTACCAATTCCTACACACTAGTTTTTTTCCCTAACTTCTCCAAGGCATTTTTACACTTTGCTACAGATTTTGGTTTCCACTACCATGCTACCGATTTATCACTCAACTTCTAACCTCCATTACTTCCTCAACTAATGCTACTCCTAGCATCCAAAATACATTACTCACAACCTAATCCCTTCCCATTTACAACCTCATATCCAAATCTGTTACAAGCTACTAAAACACTCATTTTAACTTTCCAAAATCTGTTCCAAATGTATCTAAGTCCTCAAATTCCTGGATAAAATTCGACATAGTCTCCCCTACAATTCTTATACACTCTCACCGCAATGTTTCCTCACACATTAACATCATCTCACCTGTTCATACACAACATCAATATACAAGCTCCCATACACAAATACCAATACTAAAACACTACTAAAAATTCCTGCACTCAACGACCCAATACCCAACTAAGTTTCAATACATTTTACATGTCTTTCAACGGTTTTAAGAACTTAGATTCTCCTGCGCAATACATTACTACACAATACCATTTCCATTACTCATTTCAAACTTCTAAGATCTGTTACACATACATATACGAGACTACACAAGGGTGAGTTTAATTACCTTGTTTTTCTTCTAGATTTTCTTTGTTCTTCTTGCTTCTTCCTCCTTCCTTCTCTCTACCGGTTTTAGTCTCTCTACCAATCTAACATCATAAACCATTCTTAAATACACCATTCAATACTAAAAATTAACCCTAACATTATTTAAGCTTTTAATGTGGGTTTTAGGGTTTAGAAAATTCCTTACCTTGCAAGGGTGTAAGTGAAGTTCGGAGTGGTTCAAGAACAAGATTTCCAACTCCTTCAACAAGCCAAAATCGGCTAGAGTGCAAAGAAACCAAACAAGGTTTTAGCTTCATTTTCGTTTTGCCCATGAGGCTAGAAAAACAAAGGAGTTTCAAGAAGATTTTTACCTTAAAATGACAAGGAGGAAGAGGTGGTTCTAATGGTGGTCTTGAAAATCCAAATGCTCCATACCCATCGAGATGAAAGTTGTTGTTTTTGATTTTTGAAAAGATAGGAATGTAGCTCTTGATGAGAGGATTCCAATGGTGTAGTTTTTATAATTTTTGGAAGAGATTCAAGGGGGTTACAAGAGGAGAGAAGTAGAGTTTTGTGTGGGTGTTTCCATTTCTCCATGGAAATCGCTGGAGGAGGAAGAAGAAGAGAAAAGAGAGAGTGAGGGTGGGGGATTTACGTGAGAGAGGGAGATAGAGATAGGAGAGAGAGTGTGAGAGTATGGGGTAATAAAGTAGTGAGTGTTTACTTTATTAGTTTTGTAGTTTTGTAAATAAGGGAGTGAGTGTGTGAGAGAGTGTGAGTGAGGGGTCCAAATCAGACATACACACAGCACACACATACATTTTACTTTTTATTTAAAGGTGGACACATAAGTTTGTATTATTTATGTTTCTACCCCACAACTTCTCGTTTTTGACAGTTTTTACTAATTCCTCGTTTTATTGATTTTATTGGTCCTAAAGCTTCACTAATATTTATTAATGATTATTTAGTTGACCGAAATTGTTACGAGTCTATTTGACCCGCTTAAAGACACGTTTTCCCGGTTACCTCGAAAAACGCGCTTTAAGGTTCGTTAATGGTTTTAATCCGTTTTAAGGATCCGTTTTCTTCGGGAGTTGTTCCCATATATTATTTAGGTCTTATTAAACCTTTAGAATCCATATAATACGCTAACCGAGGTCTCATACCTCCTATGGTTATTTTAACGCTTATTTAGCGTTTTTCGCTTTTTAAGCGTTTCTTTATTTCTTTTTAGATTTATTCTCCTTACCAATATTAATTAGGTACCATTAGGCCCTTAAATACGTATTAGATTAATTTTAATCCTTATGTTTAAGTTTGGGGTATTTCAATCTACCCCCCTTAGGAACTTTGTCCTCAAAGTTGTTCGAGGTTATGGGTTTACAATGCTTACTCATTCTTACGTGTATAATACCAAAGCCATACCTTCTTCCTCTTACCATCCCAAATCCGTTACTCAAGGTTCCTACATACTATACCATACCATACCATACTAATGCACAATAATCACTCCAATCCGCATTACTACCGACCATCCGGTTCCTCATTACCAATTTATACATACATACAATGCAAGGCTATCCCCAAAGCGATGCAATACACATACAATCCCGCAGACACTCAGGTCATCTAGACACAGGACTCCTCTATGTCCCGCTGCCCTTGGAATAATACAACGTAATATACTACTATCTTCCCCCGTACCAGCTTCCAACACATACTTAGTCTCCAGTCTATGGAAAATCCTTCCCCATGGCTACATTGAAATCCTTCTAAAACATACAACTCCAGATTCCAATTTATGTTCATTACTTCTATCCTATGTGTGATTCTTGTGACCATTTGAGGGGAGCTTCAAGAATCATTCGACCCTGATGTGATAAGCATCAGTGTTGAACTATCTTTCCACCCCAATTTGTGTTCGGTTTCCCTTGATCTGATCAGGATCAAGTTCGACTTCCCACATCAGGTTCAACCAAACAAATAATTTAATTGTTTTCATTTTCTATCTTTTTATTCTTTCTAGTCGTGATTACGGATTCATACATCTCCAAAGGATGGAATCAATCCATCAATCATCCTCACTCTACTTCCCAAATGCTTTACTCCATGGTTCAATCCTAAATGCTCACTTCATCGACTGTTACTACTTCCATTCATTACTCACCATCATCTCTTATATTCTAACTAAGGAATACTACACTTATAAGATTTAGTTGACTTCAATTGTTTCAAATATTTTACTTACGATTCCACTACTCATAAACTTCATTCATCTACTATCCTCATTCATTTCGTACTACTTCTTCAAAGGTTACAATACTCGTGGAGCTCCGTCCACTACTCATTACTTTTCTTTTACTAATACTTTTACATTGGTGTTACAAGATAGATATATCCATCCCCTGGTATTTGCATGTCTAATGCCTAATTACCATAATTACAATATGAATGAGTACTTATGTTTATTTAACATAGTATCAATCATCAATTTGGTTCTCATTTGTGCTATGCACATTATGGTTTATGTGTTTTATTCACAAAACTTACATTAAGCGGTTTTCGCTCTACCCCCCTTAAAAGGGATTACGCCCACGTAATCTACCATATTTTATTATTATTAAACTTTGGTTTAATCAGTCTGGGCAAACTGAAGCGTTTAGCTTCACTACGGTATACTATACAATAAGCTCTGGTCAAAGGAATCTTAACCATACCAATGGTTTAGTCTTTGCACCAAGGACTTCTATATGAGTTTATTTAACTCATCATTAATCCTGTTCTAGCCTATTAGGCTTGAAGGCATTAATAGCCATTTTGCTATTCTTACTAGGTATATTATCTCTTAGCTAGGGCCCACTAGCTTCTGCTGCGCGACTCTGATACTCGGGTTATTCACCCTTTTTGTTATCCTTAATGTGCTATACATCACCTTTTTATCCGTCTATTATGGGAATAAGGTTTACTAAACAACTGCGGTATTCTTTTACCGTGTTTGAACTCAACAAGTTTAAGATTTATAACCAGCTCTCTGGTAATCTACTGCACATGCTATTTATGCTTCCACGATTATTCATTAAGCTCCTCCGACTTATTGTCGGGCGAGGTTAAGTCACTACTTAGTTGTAGTGCTTCCTCTATTGTCACTAGCTTCTAAATCATACCAGTTCTCCTGGTTCGGTACAAGTGTCCTTTACTTGTATGACCTTGCACTGATATGCGTCGGTCCTAGTGACTTTCTTAAGTCTCCTTTCACTCTTTTATTCCACTGGGATTCACATCTTGTGATTGTTAGTGTGTTTTACACTCTTCGTGCTTGTTGGTGAAAAGAAGGGTTTACTATAGTTTACATTCTCTATATCCTTAGCCATCCCATTATATCATTAGTTGCGCAGGTGCAATACCAAAACACTCAGTCATACAGAGTGCAGAGGCGTAAACGCTTGACAGTAAGTCACTTATGTGATAGGAAAGAATATTTCTGCCTGTCATCTCATACTTATACTCCGTGTCATTATCTGTTACTTCCTCATATCGGTTGCTTGTTGCGTATCGTATTCTTACTCATTATACAACATCGTTTTTACTGTTTCTGTTACTGTGATAGTTTCTCTTTACTCATTGTCATTGTCATTGGCACCATTCCCTTATGGTATGTATACCCTGGGGTTTCCAATGTTCGTGTGTATGACGGTTGTCGTAGCATACCACAATATTAATATCTTCCCAATGTGGAGATGTTCTTCCATTTTAGGTTTCGTGTGTAGGTTAGCTTACCTCTTATTCCGTCGTCATTTGTGATACAATTTACCAAGTATCTTGGTTGACCAAGGATGAGATAACTCATCGGGTCATAAGCTCTCTTGAGCGTTAGTCATTCGTGGTGTTCAATGTGTATTCACATAGATTGTTTGACAATTATTGTCTTCCAGTGCTGAGCATTGGTTATAGGCTCTAGCTGTGTAGTTCCACTTGTATGCATATCACCGGGACATCCCAAGAAACTTCAAGGGTTTTCTGGTCCCGCTCTCCAATTGAGAGTATTCTATTACTGATAAATGAAAGTTCTTGTTGAGGGGTTTGTCTCCACTCATAGGTCTAATAACAAGGTTTGCTATGTTGGTGTTTACGCAATGGTCCTCCACATGTATAGGTGCATATGGGTATGCTTAATCCTTAAGTCGTAATGGTTTGGAGATCTCATTTCCTTATTCCATCACCCCTTGGCAATATCTATATGCGTGGGCTTTTCTGTTATAATAGATGGAAGCCTTTTCTAAGGTTCATATCATCACCGCATTATTGGTCTTCGGTTACGAGGGGTACCTTCCCTTGGGTTTCTCGTAGTGTCCAAGTGTGGACTAGGCCAATATTGGCATTATCATGATTCTCATGCCTCTGTGCTACCATTGCTACAGAAGGCATGGCGGTAATTAAGAACTCTGTCAACTGTATACTAGGCTGATGCTCTAGTGACAGTTACATTGAGTTGGCCATTACTCCAAGCCACTCAGGACGTTGGGTTTGAATTTATGGTCCAGTTGTTGATTTCTTGTCATATGAGGCAATATCTCTGGTAGGTCTTGTTAACAATTGGTGTCGGTTTTGCAACCGTTTAAGTTTATATAACGTATTTGGTTTATGACTTCTGAGCCGTATTACTGCAAGCTATGCTCTTTGCAAGCTGCTTATACATGTTTCCACTCCACGTATACCGTCATAGGTTGGAGATATTACTAGGCTCCATGGTAAGTCGTGACATCACCCTTCCGTTCATAGGAGACTCTTAGGCAATCTGGTGCTGATCAGTGCCTTTTATAGACTACGGTATTTCCTGCCAAGTGAAATCCCTTCAGTGTCTTAACCGAGTGTTCGTTCCAGCTCCTGTATTCTTATCTTGACGCTTTGTTAGGCTGTTGTTAATCCAGTCACCCGCAAGAATTGCTCCTCGGTGTTGTTAAATGGTGCCGTTACATCCGGCTAACGTTTATGATATGTTGTCCATTGTATCGTCTCGTGGTATTGTACTTGAGTTGTCCCTTTTGGGTTATGACGTCTCCCGTTCTTGGGTAGACTATTTACACTTGCTCCTAGTGCTTAAGACTGGGTTTGACATCCCCTTCAATGATGGATTATACTTGTGGTAATCTTGGGGTTGCTCGTGGGAACTCCGCCCCGTTTATTGAGCGTTGTTAGGTTCACGTTAGGCATTCGCCTTACTGTGTTTAGGCTGGGCATTCCATCCAGCTGTCAGGTAATTGCTTGGATTATTTAAGACATATCCAATGTCTATACTTACTAGTATGTGCTCTTTGCACTTCCTAGTTCTTATTCCTCATCTTCAGATGGCTTCCCCGAGTTCCATGATACTTGGTCGTCTGAGGTGTCCAGCTATTCTGGTTTGAACTCACTCATGGTCCGTAGAACGGAGTTGACTACTTCCCGTGCGTCGCACACTACATGTATACATACGTGGGGTACCATATTGATACGTTACCACTTACCCAACTATATGTCGGGCCCGCAAGCTCCTTCGGAGTGCGGTTGTCCCACATCCCGTAACGGGTACACTCGTAGTGTTCGTCACACGCCTAGGTAAAGTATTCTGTTTCCAACTCCTCTTGTATCATTCTATGATACTCACCATAATCATGTTGGTTCGGTTTTTAAAATCCAAGGGTTTAAAAGAAGGTTTGTGGTTTGGAAGAAAACTTGGTTTGAAAATAATGGTTCGGTGTTAAAAGATGTTCTGCATGGCATAGCCATGTTGGGGTCTTGACCAAGTCTAGCTTCTCACTGACTGGTACGTTCTAAATACAGTGGTCGGGCCGTTAGGCCTTTCCAAGGTTCCATTCCTTCAGTTTCAAGATTTGTGATCCCATAGTTGCTTCATTGTAGTCACGGTACATTACTATGTACCTGTGGTGTGTTAGAGTTTCTTTACGTATCTCTGTCCTTACTGCACTTGCCGTGGCAAGTGCGTGGTACTGGTGGTTTTTGTCGGTGGCGTCGCTCCATCTTGTGTTCGTGTCTCCTGGTATGTCTTGGTATAAGGATTCCAGTCCTTTCCCAAGCACATCATTTTTAGCTTCATCTTCGCTCCACCGGGGAATTCGGGTGTGTAAAATCCACCTTGACCCGTTCCTAGCTCGTTGCATCGTCGGATGATTGAGATTTGTGCTTCGGGTGTCAGGTATCCCCTTAATAAGATCATACCTGGTCGGATGACCTGACACTGTTCGTTGGTGTAGTCGTGGTTGGTGATGTCGATCTCTTCTTGATTCAAGTTTACCGGTATCGGGTAACAGATACTAAAGCTTCCTATGGTTATAAATTTCATCTACGGTGAGTACTAGTTTCAACTACTTCGTTTCATGCTTAATACACACTTCAATTTATTTACTCATGCATTCACTCATACAGTTACTCCAATACTTAGACATGCTTCTCAAGGATTCAAGGTTAAGATAATTACCTGGGCCGGACTTAGAACCGGACCCGTCACGGTCTATCACGTGAAGGACAGGCGGCCTCTGAGGTGCACCCCTCGGAGGTCCCCGGGATCCCTGTCCCTGTGGTGCCTGCTGGGCTGGTGCATCACCAGATGCAACCTCCTTGCCTTCCCTCTGCCTGTAGCTTTGGTAATTCCCTTTTGGCTTTGCATTCTAAGGATCCGTTTTCTTCGGGAGTTGTTCCCATATATTATTTAGGTCTTATTAAACCTTTAGAATCCATATAATACGCTAACTGAGGTCTCATACCTCCTATGGTTATTTTAACGCTTATTTAGCGTTTTTCGCTTTTTAAGCGTTTCTTTATTTCTTTTTAGATTTATTCTCCTTACCAATATTAATTAGGTACCATTAGGCCCTTAAATACGTATTAGATTAATTTTAATCGTTATGTTTAAGTTCGGGGTATTTCATTAGTATAACTATATACTTTAAGTCATACAATTACAAATTAAAGTATAGTTTATTAAAGTGAATGATGAGGTGTATAATATATGGAATAGTATGAAATGGCTGAATATTAATGCCATGTAACGTAAGTGCATGAGCATAATATGCGATGCGAATTAACGTTGCATGCACCCATGCAACTACTTATATTATAAATGTATAGTCGTATGCTCGTAAATATAAGGAATATATCATAACGATTGAAACGGATTCAACTAAAACGTTTTATAACCGACTCATTTAAATAAACCCGGGCGTCAGCAATTAATACGTACTATGACTGACGAGTTCGTATAACGATGCCCGAACAAATAACAATTGAAATCCGGGGATGTAGTGTCGGGGTTATTTGTGTTGTTCGGATTTACCGAGTTGAATTAAGTCATGTGGATTGACTTATAGTGTTATGTGTAACTAGATCGTGCTACCGACAGAGACGCTTGAAGAGCTTAGTGGTCTACTGCGCATCCTAAGTCTATGGTGAACGGTACGTAAAGAGGTCTGATCTGAGATGTCCTGAGGATTTCCTCGGGCTCAGATATGTGTGTTGTATAACGTGTGTGATGCATCTATGTATGTGAGTGATATGTGATGTTTAATCGTTTAATTTCCCGCACCATTTAATTGTGCGCGAACGTCCTCCGGGACTAATACTACGTCGACTATAGATCGACTTATATAAAACTACATATGCGAAATGTGTGATTGTGACCACTGTTGCTTGACCTAATACGCTAAGTATTACAAGTATGTAGTTATAACCTAAGTAAAATACTTAGGAACGGGACACGACATTGTCGGTCTCTAGAGCTTTGACTCGAACGTGAATGTTACCTAGAATAATTCTAGGCATGCGTAAGACCCATAGGGCAGCCAACAAATTAAGTGATGTACTCCATAACTAAAACTATAACTGACTATCTAACTAACAAAGCTCACAGTGGAGTGTGAATGAATGTGATGATGTACCTTAATCCAGACAGTCACTGGCTGCTGGTCGCGCGTAGAGATCTCTTGGGTTATCCCGTATCGGGTTTTCCCTAGTTAATCCTGATCGAGCCTAGATAGATCGTCAGGCGGAGTGTGCTACCATTGGCACCAGGCCCTTGGCCACCTAAATGGACGCCTTTACAAAGGCAAAGTGAATAAGTCCCAGAGTCTTCGGATGATCAGGGCAGTGAGCACCTTGTGTGTACGTGGGACTACTGTCCAAGTGAGATTATTTCGGGTTGTCCTAACTTGACACCCACTGACGTATGTGATGTGATGTGATGAGGACCCGGGGGGGTCGTGTGATTAACTAAACAACCTGATCGTTACTAACAGCTGCACGTGTTAATGTTATTACTATTGTGTTGTGTGTTGTTGGGTGTGATTGTGTGAAATGTAGTGACTGGATTACTTGTTTAAATTACCGCCATCCATATGTTTACTGCTTTAAATACATGTACATCGGTAAAGCATGTAACGAACTTAATAATGGCGACCATGACTATTAAGTGACCAATAGGGTCCAGGCCTGGCGTACTCAGCGTTTATCGCTGAGCCTTTATGGCATTACGTGCAGGTGATGAATACCGTCGAAGCCAAAGAGCGGGACCCGGGTAGATAGTTAATTGCAGTACGAGACTTTGTAATGTATAGGATGGATATTATTTTAATATGTTTATAACGTTGTACACATATGAGATTTACTCAAACGCTCACTTGTCGTTAAAGTTACTCTTGGTTTAGAATGATGTATAGGTTAGTATCTCGTTATCATTGCGGTTGTATTTGTAATATCAGTGTTATTTCGTAGTTTATTTATTTCTGCTTCTTTACTCGTATGGGCGAGTAATGGCATGTGACACCCAAGTGAGTTTTAGGAATGTGAGACTTCCGTTGTGAGACGTTATTAATTAGATGCTACGTGAGTGATTATTACGTGATTACGAGTGGGGTGTTACAGGTTAGGAGTTAATGGTGTGATTACCGGTAGGGGTGTTACAAAAAAACCTTCTAATTCATCCACCAATCTCATACTCAACTCCTTGATCATTGTACTCATGTTCTAATTAATTCCTTAACACTTGCACTTGTTTATCTAACTTCTAAAACATACATGTTGCTTACAATCTTAACTTTCCCAAATGTTTTCTTGCAACCACCTTGACCACACCTAATGCACTATTAATCATCCTCATCTCCTTAACTCAAACTTCTCAAGGTTTCCAAGGTTATATTGCATCTCCATGCACAATTTCCTCTCCTTTCCCTTTACTACTAATCATTCCCAATCTTGTACATATATATGCATCCCTAATCATACTCTTAACACTTTACATATTTCCTCATTTACCTTGACCATGATAAATCCTTCTTAGACATTTCCACCTCCTTTACTCAATTTACTCACCATTCTCATGGTTATACACTCTTATACATTCCTAGTCATTCCCTTGACAAGTTACAACATTCTCTTATAGTTTTCACCTCCATCCCCCAAGTCCACCCATTACTATCAAGGTTATCCTTATTAATTCACTACTAGACAATCTCTTAACATCACACAACATTTTTCCTCAAACTTCACATTAATCATAGCAATTCTTACCTTGTAGTTTAGAGGTGATTATCACTCCCATTTAACTTCTAATTCCTCCTAGACAACTCTAGGTCATTCTAATCCTCAAGAACACCTTTGTTAGCTCATTTCCACTTAAATTTCCTTTAATGATTCCAAGTACAACCTAGGTCATAAAAACTCACAACTTCGACTAAAAACACTTGGTTTCTACTCAAATTTCGTCATAGCCTCTCTAGTATATTATCATGCCCAAATGCACAGTTTTTCTCCTCTAAGCAACCCAAGTTACCAAATCCTTATTAGATGTTCTCAAAACACCAATTGCACTTAAACACATTAATCCACTATACATTGCATTAATCTTAAATTGCATAGCACTAAGTGTAACATCCCTACTCTAATTGGCTTCTAATTGTCTTACTTAACATTGTAATCGCAGCGGTAATCTAAACAATCGAACTACTGGTGTCACTGTTCTCACTCGCTAATACGAGTAATAACGTGCTTACTGATATATTCATAATACGAAACAATTTCCCACAGTGACAACAAGAGATAGACTTAACTTTTTGTTCCATCATAAATACAACCCTAGTGAGCATTCTAATTATTCCAGTCCAATACATGTTTCTATGTTCGTATCGAAATACGATAGTACAAACCTAAACAAATGTTACTACGTTACCCAGTGCATCCCGCTCTCTGTCAACACTGGAAGCTGCATACCTGCAAAATATTTGTTTGTGGTATGGAATCATCCCCTACTGAGTATGTTACTACATGACTATCATGCCCCCCTCAGACCCTCAATTAATTGGTCGAGAGCATGCAATTCATTTTCATGCATGTAGTTTAATATCAAAATTGTAAAGCAATAAATATTTTTCAGTAACTCAAATAGCAAACAAGCCCCCGGCTTCACATATTACACCACAATAAACCAACTGAAAGCATCACAATGCATTTATGAGTACAAAGACTCCACTCCACCAAACACTTAATAGTTCATATTTGAGTACAGCGACTCACTCGACCAAACACACAATAATCCACACACGAGTACAGCGACTCGACTCAACCAATTCACAACATGCATATGAGTACAGCGACTCAATTCAACCAATTCACAAACACACATACGAGTATAGCGACTCAATTCAACAAATCCACAAACATACATCACATAACCACATAGCATAACCAATGAACAACAAGGTGAAACAACGAGGATTATAAACAAGTATAGATTCTCGTCTTTGGTATACAAGCCTAAATAATGTTCACCTATTGTACGAGCTAATATAGCTGTTCATAATTGTTCAGTCATACCTAATGACAATATCTCGTTAAAACAACGTGTCTCTAAGTTGCCCATCTCTTATGGCGGGTCACCCACGGCAGTAGCCACTCCAACGGTAGTCTCTGATCGATGAACCATCTGTAGTCCGTTGGAATTTATCTTGATACTTGCAGATACCCACACGGCATCCTAGTAACGTTAATTTATCACAAATCTCACCAAGAGCCAAATCCTCTTGATTAACTCATCTATATCATCGCATCGCATTACCATTTCTCTAACACAGCAGACTAAGGTCGTTAGTCCAATTTTGAGTATGTCGACTCGGGATCCAGTGTTAGATACGAGAGCGGCGTTAAAAAAGGTCGATGCTCCGTATATAAGTCTCGGATATATATATATATATATATATATATATATATATATATATATATCTTATTATCCTAATGCTACAACGTATTTCTTACGTTCCTTATATTACACATATAAGATAACATAATAGCCGCTAGTTCGTTTTATAAATATGTTCATATATACGAACGGTACTGTTATCGCACAACAGTAATAATAATAAGCAGCGTTAATACACAAGTCATGCAAATTAATTCACACAAGCAAACATTCAATCTTATCATAGATTTTCATAAAATGTCTGAACTGAGGAAATCCTCAAAGACAATCAAGCCCACATAATAACATACCGTGCCCCGGGATTATAAAACCGTGGAGTATGAATCAGCTAGATCCGATGCTCCTCGTGACGTCTCTAACAGTCTAATAATACGTAACACTACAGATTATCATCTCGTATAACAACATTACTCTACGGTACCCCGTACCGTTGCTAATCCCTTCCCGGTTCATTCCCTGTTATTTACTAACAACGTTTGTCGGGTTTTCGGTTTAACTCGGGATTAGTAAACGTTGTATTACATGCATGGTTACATCGTAGTATATTAATATACTTAACTTAAACGTTTGTTATCGCATGTAATGTAATATAAATTTGTATATTATATAGTTTGTCACTATATTGCATGTATAATCTTGATCATATATTATACATCTCACCCTAGTATTTATTTTCCTAAGGTTAGTTTTTCCAAGTGTAATGTTGTATAATCCATATTTAAAATACTTTGAATTATATAACTCCTTATTATTTCATGAACAACATAACAGTAGAATTTCCTTAACTAATGTTTATGATTCTTTCCTACTTATTTTATTTCATTTTAATTATGATATTATATTTTTATTGAACCATATTGTATGTCTCACTCCATAACATATATTTATTTATATATATGTACTATGGGACCATTTATTATATGGTAAGTTTTAATAATATATTTGTTCATCCTTAATGAATATTTCTTATATTATAAATGTTACAATCTATATAACATTATAAACCATATTATAAATTCTCATTCGAAAATATTCATATTACCGAACAACACATTTATATTTTATTTTATTTACCAAAACCACCACATTATTTATATAATGTTATATTATAGTAATATAACATATATTATGATATTTATATCATTAAATCATTTATAACCTATAGTTATAACATGTCATAAAATACCAAACAACACCATAAGTTGTCGATTTTAATTAATCTCACCCATGCTTTAAAAAATTACACATTAACCCCAAATGGTTTTATAATTGTTACACTTATAACATATACCTTATATTATAACATTTAAACCATTATATAATTATAACCTATAGTTATAATTATTATAAATAACCGAACAAAAACATAATCTGTTTTAAATTAATTTACAACCCCCTTAATTCTCTATATTTGCCAAATGACCCCAGTTTATAATATATAGTTTCTAATTCATTAAAACTATATATTATACACATATGTTATTAAAACCTCTTATATTTTTCTAAAAATCACCAACTATACCAAAACGTTATAAATATCATTTCTTACCATATACTTTCGGTTATTCACATTTCCACCCCAAATATTTATCCAAAATGTGACAATGATATAAATACTATATATTATACATATATAGTTCATTATGACCCAA
>JAIOTZ010000514.1:0-48944 GCA_023374045.1 Limonium bicolor
CCTCATTTTCAACCGGTTCCTCCTGAGAGCTCTTCGGTGTGGTTTTCTTCATTTTTCTTAACATTAGGAAGAGGAGCTTCAATTTCAGGAATCACCGGCTCAAGCTGTGTACCACTTCTCAATGTGATGGCCTTGGCGTGCTCTCTCGGGTTCTGTTCTGATTGACTGGGTAAAGAACCCAAAGGGCGCTGAGCTAACTGCTGTGATATCTGAGATATTTGAGTTTCGATGTTCCTATTGAATGTCCTTTGATCATTGTTGAAGGTCCTCTGCTCCTGATTGAAAGCTTCTAGCTCATTAAATTTCTTGGTATTGACAGTGATGAAATCATTCATTCTGGCCAGAACTTCATCCATACTAGAGGATGCACCAGCACCTGTATTCTGCACTTGCTGATTCTGCAGTGGCTGCTTCTGATAAGAGGAATTATATTGCTGCTGAGGTCTCTGATTGTAATTGCTGTTTCCGCCAGTTTGGTAACGACTCTGTTGCTGGTATCCTTGATTGTTTTGGTTGTTGTAGAAGGTCCCTTGCCTGTTTCCCAGATAATTTACCTCTTCATTTTGCTGAGAAGTACACTGGCACATGTTGGAACTTCTACCACAATACTCACACTGTGGGAAGGAATCGGTTACAACAGCGGCGCTGGACTGAGGTTTCATCATAGCACACATCTTCTCAAATTGCTTTGACATTGCTTCCATCTTGGCGGCCAGAAAAGTATTTGAATCTACTTCATAGACTCCAGCGGTTTTCTTTGGTGCTGCTTCTCCTGTTCTCGCACCTCCCCACTGATTGGATGCATTGGCAATGGTATCCAATAGTTCCTTGATTCTAGCTATTGGTAGCTCCATGAGGCTTCCTCCTGCACAAGTGTCTACCAACAAACGACTTGAATGATCCAAATCTTTATAAAAGGACTGTAAAATTACCTCCTCTCCCAAGCCATGGTGTGGTACTTTGCGCACAATGCCTTTGAAACGCTCCCAAGCCTCAGATAATGTCTCACCAGTGAATGGCTTAAAGTTGGTGATCTCTCCTCTCATCATCATCAGCATCCGAGAAGGAGGGAAATATTTTGCCAAAATGCATTTGCTAACTCTGTCCAGGTGGTGATACTGTTGGGTGTCAAAGAGTTTAGCCAATCTGCAGCTCTGTCCCTCAGGGAGAATAGGAAGAGAGTCAGTCTAGCCACCTCCTGTGAAGCTGATGTAGAACAAGCTCCTACCAATCTTATGAAAGTGGTGAGGTGAACATTGGGATCTTCGGTGATTGTTCCGCTGAACTGAGGTGCATTCATGACCATAGTAACATAATGCGTTTTGAACTGCCAATGCTCCCCTGCCGGTAACGCAGGAATTACTATTGGTGAGACAAGCCCTTCAACGCTTGGGCGGGTGTAATCCCTCATGTGCCTCTCCAGATTCTCCATATTGGTTCTTGAGGAGTTGTTTAGAATTTCTTCTTCAACAATTTCTTCTGTTGGTGAATCTTTGAGGAACACCTCCTGCTCTTTTGGAGGATCCAGTACTAACCTCTTCCGAGTCCTTCTTGTTACTCTTTCTATTTCTGGTTCAATTTCGAATTCAGGGTCTCCTACAGAACGAGTTTTAACCATAAACCAAGATCAGATAACTGATAGTAATGTAGTTTCTAAAGGAACAAAATAAAATGAAATAAATAAAAAGGAAAATAAAATTAAATAAGATAAAAATTAAAATAAAAATCAAACTAAGCAACCGTGCCTCCCCGGCAACGGCGCCATTAACTTGTTGGGTAAAAACCTAACGGCAAGAATACCGGTCGATTATAGCAAGTTTTCCTAGAAGTGTCCCTCCAGGTTATCGAATCCAGGGGAGGCAGCGTTTTAGTTTGATTAATATTTAAGATCAAAACAAAGTAAAATAACTCAAGTAACAGGGGGTTTTGTTTGTTTGAATTACTAAGTACTGAAGCAAACTGTAAATAAGAACAAGGGTAATAAATGCAAGAGCAACAGTGAGCAAAACAATGATGTTTTTGAATTAATGGAAAGGAAAATTCCGGTTTACTAATCCTCCAATTTCTTCGGTTCCTTTCTCAGTGTGTTTACCGATATCTAGATTAAAATCCTAGATCAGAATTATTCCACGTTCGGTCTCCCGCTCGGTGGAATCTAATTAACAGCTAATAAATTTTAACTCTCGTTACAAATTTATTAATTGCTAACAGCTTTAAGAATAATCCAGTTTAATGATCAGTTAATATCCTAGAGGAATTACCATCTCTAAATTAACCGGTGCTGTTCCTGTTGTCTATTATCTACCGCAGTTCTCACTTATAAGCAGATAAACAGGTAAAATCCAGTAATTGGCCAAATCACAAGATTTATAATAATAAATAAGGGACAACACTTTAATCTGTTAAAATGGTAAATCACAAAGATAATGGAACCTCAGAATTTGGATTACATAGTAAACCGAAATTTATAGAAACTACTCACTCAGCCATGGAAATGAAATACTGCAACAATATGTGAAAAACATTAAAGAGGAAGAAAAAGGAAACTCTGATTTAAGACTCTGCAGTAGAGTCTTGTGTGTGGTCAGTGCTTTCTCCTGCTCCTTCTTCAGGAAATAGTGTAGACCCGAGCTGCTTGTATTCTCCAGATTTTGTGAATGTGTATGGAAATGGTGGTGAATGGAACGTGAGAGATGAACTGGGAATGATGGAGTTGTGGAGTATTACTCTCTCAACCTGATTGTGTGTTTGAATGAGAAGGAGAGAGCTCTATTTATAGAGCCTCTGTATTGATACGTAACACAGTATATGGTGGTGGAGATGAGGCTGGAATTATGAGTGGAATGGTGGGTGGTGTTGCTGGATTTAGGGAGATAATTGGGTTTAGTGGGATTAGAAGATGGAAAGTAGTAGCAGTGCATGAGGGTCTGGAAAGTGAGGACGTAATGGATGGGCGGCGGTTTTAGTTTAAAGAAAATATTCTCGTTTCTTCTTCTTCGCGCGGGCTACAGATCATCGCTTTCCAGTCATATGGTCCGGGACTTAAGTCTTGTATCAAGTCCCGGACCATAGTGTCAAAACAGGTCGAGACTTACAAATATGTGTGGCCGGGACTTAAGTTTTGTACAAAGTCCCGGACCATATTTGAATTCCAGTCGAGATTGATGCTTCATAGTGGTCCGGGACTTAAGTTATGCAACAAGTCCCGGACCATGTCTATATTTAGGTCGAGATTTAGTTTTCTTGATCCATTTTAGCTTGTTTGATTTGCCATGCATTCCATAAGTGATATGAGTGTGTTTTCCTTTGCACACAAAAACCATAAAAGAAGATAATTGCAACAAAACATAAAATTGCTCATAAGATAGGAATTTATCAGTCAATGGTAACAGATTAGGTATCAAAAGACCCTTTAGAAATAGATAAATTCCTGACTTATCAACATCCCCCACACTTAACCATTGCTTGTCCTCAAGCAATTACTGCACGCAAAATGTACCAGATTTTCAAAAGCGGGGATTTATATCAGGTCAAAAGAAACAGATTATATACTGCAAGTTTTCTTAAACAGTGAAGCTAGGGTGTTTTGTCAAATGCATGAGACTATCATCATAACTGTTTAATTCAAACTGTACTCAGGGCTTTACTTTCCTTTTCTTTCCACAATTCATTGGACGACAAGGGCAAGAAGTAATGTCATATTCCACATTACCTTTCATTGCCACATACTCATAATCAAGGAAGAATTTGCAATAACTTGTTTAGCATGAAAGAACTTTCCTTCCAATTTTTCTGAGTAAGCATCATTCATTTTCGTCCCCAGACTTTTTCTCCCCATCCTTGTAGCGGTGTTGGGCCTTCTATCATCCAGATCAGATGATCTTAGGTAGATGAGTGATAGGCACTCCAAGGGCTTAATTACAGAATGGGAGAGGCCTGTTCCGGTTCAGAGTAGATTAGAGGAGTACCTTGCCTTTGTCCTTTCCTTCCTTTCATTCCAAAACTTTCCAAAAGCCCCAAGTTAGTTCAAACAAAATAGTCACAAATTGGTCTCACCTTTTATTGAAGGAAATAGATGCAGGTTTTAACCAAATCGACAATCCAAGCAGTATAACCAAAGTTCTTATGACCGAAATTGCAGATTAAATCTCGAAACCAAGTATGTCGAATTAAAAAAAATTTTGTGGAGGGTCATCAAAGGTAAGTGAAGGGAGAATAAGTACTGTCAGGAACCACAGAAAACAATTAATTATATGAGCAAACCTCTTACTACTACATCCCCACACTTTAGAGAATAGCAATGTCCTCATTGCTACTAGAATGTGATTAAAGTGCAAAAGAGAAAATAGGACTCCCCTGAATAAGCGGTGAAGACGATGTCCCCACACTTATGACAAGGAATGGGAGACTTAAAGAGGGTTGTGAAAATTTCGGCAGAGTTTCCTTTGTTTTCGGTCGATAACGCTCACAAAATGGCAGTCCTGTGTGAATGAAGCAGCAGCAGATAATATGTTGCAACAAAGTTAAGGAATATAACAAGTAGTGGCAGTAGCAGAGGTGCTAAAATAACCATAACAATCCAACCAGAAAGGGAAAAGTACCAGCAATCAATCCTAACAAGCTAAAAGTCATTAAACAACACAAAAATCAAAGTCAGCTTAAAATCCAGAAGGGCAATAAAAGAGAGATAACTGATGTAGCAGGTGGCATAAACCAAATCATAGACAACCGCCGGGGCATGCGCCAAGACTCTAACTGGGAGAAGCACTCATCATAAGTCTGGAAGCGGGCCTCCTGCTGAGCCTGGTACTCAGCAAACTGAGCAGCCTGCTGAGCCTGATACTCAGAAAACTGAGCAGCCTGTCGAGCCTCGTACTCAGTATGACGAGTCTCTAAAGCTGTGAGCCTCTCACCATATCCATCTAGACGACTCGCAAAGCCGTCAAAGTATGCTGTAGCGGTCCCCCTCCAGTCTCGGAACTCGTGTAGCAACTGCTCATAACCCGGGGCCGGATCAGCAGGCATCGGGAAGTCCGGGATCTCACACCACCAGCAGCATCAGCAGCGGCCTCAACCTCATCAACAGCCTCAGCAGCCCCCTCAGCCACTCGGGGTGCGCGTGCAGCTCGTCGGCGCTTCACCCACTGGTCATCGATCTTCTCCCACTGAAGAATCTCATCATTGTCATATCGAGAGGGGACCGAGGATACTGCATTTCTTCGTCAGATACATCCACCATCTTGGCAGCCAGTAGTGAGGATATGAGGTGTGGAAATGGGAAGAGGCGGAGTGATCTGTCTGAACCACCCGGACCATAGAAGTAAAGATGATGCGATGCATACCAGGAGGAACCCCTGCAGCGGCATAGGCGTCGTCCAGGATGTAACGCATAAGCCAGCAGTCATACTCATTCAAATCGGCGCACTCCTGGGGGCGAACATTAGACATCAGTACCCCCCAAATCAAACGCTCTCTCTCTCTCGTCGGGAGCTTATCCCCCCGTGACAACCTGCTTATCCCGGTTATTTCGCGACGCTGGCGGTTTTGAACATCCGGGTCATGGACAATCAAGTTTATATAGTGCTCCTTAGCCTGTCTGGTTAATACTGGCATGTTTGCCCTATTCTCCGCAGTGGGAATCCGAACAGCTACGGGCAAGTTCATACAACGCCTAATGCTCATGGCGTCCACAGAAATATTCACGCCTTTGACCAAAGAATTAATCGTATCCCCATTATCACTCACCGTCGCATTGGCATAGAACAACTTAACCAGTCTCGGGTAAAATCTCCCTCCCCGAGTCAGCAGACACACCCATCTTCGTGCATTAAACAGTGTTTCTAAATCAAATTCAGCAATTAAGGTCAGACACACTGACCTTTCAGGTAGTATTTTTCTCTCACGAGCATGGTACCAATTCCTCGCCGCTTCATTGATGAAGTCGGAATCAACTGTCTCCCGGACCCGGAGTGGAGGAGCGTCTAATGAAGAAGAAGCCCCCGAAGTGTTGTTTCGAGCGCGCTTTGGTGCCATTGGAATGTTGGATGAGGGACCGTTTTGGTGTGGATAAACAGAGAAGGGGGTTGGTTTCTGGGTTACGACTGAACAGAGGGGGTGTGAAATACCCCAAACCTTGGTATGTTGTGTAAATGTTAAACTATGGTATTTAAAGGCTAAAAAGTGCCTTAGAAACAATAAATGTACAATTTAAACCATAGTAAAGCGCAATAAAACACTAAGACAGACACGGTTTGAGCAAAAAACATGCTCTAAGGTTGGAGTGAACTTGGCTAGGACTCAAAGAGCCTACCAAGACTTGATAATATTTAATTATGACTTTATAAGGCTAATTAAGTCCTTAGGAAACTTTGGTAGACAATGAAACCAAACAAAACACAAATAATACCTTAAAGTCAATAAGAGCAAAAATGTGCTCTAAGCTTGGGATAAATTTCTAAAAGACCTAATGGTCATACCTATACCTTATAAATATGTTAATGAACATATTAAATCATTTACCAAAGGAAACCAAGCTTGAAAACAAGTTAAAACACAAAATGTGCTTTAAGGAGTCTTAAAGCATGTTTTTGAAAAATTGTCTTGTAAATGAGTTTTGAATGGCTAAATGTCCATCATTACTCTTTAATTAACATGTGTACTATATAGTATCACATTTGGGTGGCTATATCAAAGGGAAATCAAAAATTTCACTTCTATGTGCCTTGTTTTTGTGAATAGTGATTTTTATAAGCTAATTTGTAACATATAATGTTATAAGTAATTAAATTGGCAAATAAAGTCTAAAACACCCCTTGCTACTGTTTGGGGCCGGTTTTCTCATAAGGGAATGAGTCATCCCTTTGTTAAATTGATAAGATAGAAATTGATAAAGTAAAACACTATTTACTTTACTTAAATATCTAACTAACAAAAGCAAACTTACTTTCTCATTTCCTTCTCTTCTCTCATTTCACACGGTTTCTTCATCTCCTCCTCCTCCCTTCCTCCATTTACGACTTGCTACAGCTCCTCTCTTCTCCATCTTCATTTCCTTGCCAAATCCAACTCCATGCTCCAAATCAAATTCTAAGACCATATTTGTCTTAGTTAGGTCAAGCTCTACACTTCTACCTTTTCAAATCTTCAAGAGCTCAATTTTGGTGCCATGGAGAATCACCATTGATGGAGCTTGAGCTTGTGTTTCTACACATTATTACTCTCCTTTGCTTCTAGGTAAGGAATCTCAAAGAAAATCAAGTTTCCTCCATGTTTTGTGTGTGACCGAAAATATTCATTGATGGAGCTCCTTGTGTTGCTTTGTTCTAGCTCCATTTGAATCTTTCAAGGACTAGGTGGAGTCCTCTCTTCATAGATATTCAAACACCCTTCAAAGATTAAGGTAAAACAACTACATTAATGTTTTGAAATAATGTAAACCTAGGGTTTACAATGAGATGGAGCTTAAAGCTTGAATACTCATTATGTTGTTTGTATAATGTTTAGTAGTTGGCAAGGAACCAAATGCCTTACCGGTTTTGTAAGGAAACAAGAAAGAAATTTGGGAGGAAAAGAGGTAAATATGCTATCTCAATGTGGTTTAATGCCTTAGGAGAAATGAGCTTATAATGCTTGTTAAAAACTACCTAAAGAGCAAATGGTGAATGACTTAGTAAGGTGTTCTCAAGGAGACTAGTAAAGGAACATATGTCTTGGTGTGTGTAATTGCAGGTCAAAGGCATTACTCATGTGGGAAATTCAGTGTTTAAGATTTATGCATTTAAGGGCCTAAGAGCCATGCATTTAAGGGCCTAAGAGCCAAGCAATTTAAGTTTATGCACTATATTGTGATGTAGTGTAGTTAAAGGGTTAGTTGTTGTAGAGGGCATTTCTTGTAAAGATGAATGTCTTGAATGGTTAAAGGATGAAAAACAATATGTTTGTGTGTAAGGAATGTGTATTAAGTGATTAAGTGTTCTTGGTTGTCTAAAGGTGAAAACCTAAGTGTTTCGGTGTGAGAGTTTACAATAGAAGCTATGGCAAAATTTAGTTGATAAACAAAGGAGTTTATGTGATGAAATGAGATTTTAGAGACCTAGAAGGTACTAGGAACTTGTTAAGTGTTAAGATGGTGGAAGAAGGTGAATCATGGTGTTCTTAGGTGTTAAAGTGCCATGGGCATTGTCTTGGAGGATTTAGAACTCAAATGGGTGTTATGAACACACCAAGGAATTGTTATGTGAAGTGTTAAGTCTTGTTCAAGATTTGGTAAACAAAGGAAAAGAAATGCCTAGTGAAGGTCTAAGTGAAAGCTTGTGGAAATTAGAAGCAATTGTGCAAAGGAGGTGTGTGTGAGAAATAATGCTTTTGGAGTGGTGGTAAAGTTTGTGAGACAACACTTTGGTTAGTTAGGTAGTAGGCATGATATACCACTTAGAAATCTAAGAAAAATATTATAAGTGCTAGGAATTGTTGTAAGGGATTGAGTAACCAGTTAGTGATGAGTTAGGAAAGTTTAGTGCTTGTTTTAAGGTGTTTAAACATGTAGGAAACATGTGGAAAGTTTATGGAATGATTAGGTAAGGTTTAAGGTTGGTTTAGGGGTTGAAAATGATGTTTTGACAAGCTAATAACATGGTCCGGGACCTAGCCCTTGTATAGGTACCCGGACCACCCCTTAAAAAGAGCCGAGAGTGAAGTTTAGAAGTGGTCCGGGTCCTTAGTCCAGGACCAAGACCCGGACCAAGGGTAAAATAAGGCCGAGAGTATATTCTACACAGTGGTCCGGGACCTTGGGTCCGGACCAAGTCCCGGACCAGGTCAAAAGTGTTGCAAAATCTGTTTTAAAGGCTTCTAATCATGGGGAATTGAATGGTAATGGTTTTAGGTGATGTTTAGGCCTTGTTTGGTGGCATATAAGGGCCTTAAACTGTGTAAACAAGTGTTGGGTTTGATGTGAGAGTTGTAAAGTTATTATCACAAGAGTAAGTTAAGTGTAACGGGAATGACGGGGTAAACTATGGGCGCTTTAAACGTTAAGCAAACATGTTACCCCAATATTAATAAAAGTAATTGTGATGTTATCAGTTGTTCGAGAATTGCTCGAGGAACATAGTGGACGTGGTAAAGTGGACTCCGGTGACAGGTATGGTTTTCTTGCAACCTGTGTCCTACCGGATTACACCGGCTTGTATGCCAACGTGTTTTTTTGAGTGTTGCCACCTTGTAAGATTAAAACATGTAATGAGTTTATAGTAATTCATTTATGTGGCGCATCTTGTCTCCGATACCGTTTAACCTCAAATATGTGTTAAACCTTAGCTAACCAAATCTAGATACACATGAGTGATCGGTATTCGGAGTTGACGGCCCAAACCTTGGGAACGTGCTAACCACGGCTATGTGTGAGTTAGTTGGACATTGTTGTTATATGCAAGTGTGTGAACCTCCCTTGTGTGCTTAACTCGGTTATGATACCGTATGGTGTGTGGATGTGGTAGGCTCCATAATGGATCTCTAACTACTTATTTATAAGTGTATATGTACTAATGGGGGGTGAGGAGTCCGGTTGTTCCGGCCACGCGTGTGATGGACGGGAGTCGATGTCATATCCGGTTCGGCTCTCTTGATGTATGTATAGGTGGTATTCCAATTTGGTTTCTACCTTCCCTTAGCTTATCCAAAGCTAGTTACTGACTCACGTCGGGCCACAGGGGCATACGAATGTTATTTCGGTGTGCTTGGGATTACTATATCCGACACACCTTGGGTATAAGTTAACCGTTCTATATAACCGGACGGTAACGAGGTTGGTAACGAGCTTAACATGGGATTGGTAATAATCTCTAGGCTCACTATGTATACTAACTATGGTGGAAGGTTCCTTGTGAGAACCGATTTACGGTGTTATGTATTGGTGTTGTGCTATGCAAATTCCCTTGCTATGCTACGATAAGTATACGTTAGGTGTTTAGAATGATGGTGATGTTGTCATGTGTACGTCGAAACAAGAAAGGTTTTGTTATGGTTTGTTATGTGTGGAATGAGTTATGTTGTAGGATATGGGATGTGTGGATCATGGAAATGAATCCCAGTTTGTGACAAGAGGCGTTTAAGGATAACCCGATTGATGGGTACATGTCGTTCGTTAAGGAAGTAGCTCCGTTTTAGAGGAGAGCCACTCTAGGGTTTAAGGAATCATTGAATGGTTGTTAAGTGTGGATGTGTTGGTTATAGGTTGAGCCCATTGAGGCGAAATGTTATGTGTTGTATGTTTATGGCTTGTATGCATGATTTAAATATAATCAACTGCATGCTAAGACGACAATTAGTTGTGCGTGGCCCGTAGCATGTGGGCTGCGGGATTACCATACCAGCAAAGGTGCTGAGCCCCTTGGGGGCCACCCTTTCTCTCCTTTCTATTTCAGGTACAAGGAGCTGGAAGCCGTTCGAGAGTAGGACGGGGTAGATGTTTATACATGGGTAGCCATTTAAATGGCGTAAGCATTGTAAGCGTAGTAAGACCGAAATTGTTATCGGCATTAGTTTGTAAATACTCGGTACAGTGGGAATGTATGTATAATAAATGTTGAAAATGGAATGAGGATTGTATTGTGTAGTTGCTCGGGAATCTAGTCCATCAGACCGATACAAATGTATATGTATTAGCCTTGTTAGCCACGTGGGTGGTTAACGGCGTGTAACACCATTGAATTAAGTAATGTGATGAGTTGAGATTTCCGCTGCAGATTGATGTTAAGTGTACGGTGGTGGTTGGGGTGTTACAAAAAGTGGTATCAGAGCGAAGTATCGCTCTGATGACTGAATTACCGAGCTTAGGGAATACCGAGTTAGGATTTAAGTACTTTGGGTAAGGGTTGAGTGATAGCGTGAGAGGTACGCTAGTAAGGAACTACCAGTGATACTGGAAACCTACTATATCCTTCCCGCCCTCCACAACCCCTGTTATATAACTTGGGAAACACGCGAAAGATGGAAGCCCACTCTTACTCGGGAATACCCGATCTGCTGTTATTAAATACCTTCAGAGTACGGGAGAACCTGTCATACGCGTAGATCCCGAAAAGTGGGAATCCCGGAGACGGTTTCCATCTGAACAATGTTAACCGCATTTAATAGCAAAGAACGAAGAATCTTGTGCATGGAAGAATAGAATTTCCGGCAACCTGGGTCGACATGCCGAGCAGTCGAGGACAACCAGCTTGCAACGCACCGACCGTGCAACGGGCAAGAAATTGATCAATAAAACCCGAAACGAGCGTCTACGGGACTACAAACATTAAATAATACACCAATGGTATACCAACCGACAAGGGAACTACAACGTAGTGCCCAAACAAGAGACAAGTCTCAGTAACCACGACAAGTGCGTGGAACGGGCTATAAAGAGGATACGATACTAAGAAAAAGGGGGACTCCAAGAGTGGGAGACACCCCAGTTGATAATGACCATAAGAATACAGTGAGGAGTTACCTAGAGAGTTATTATCAAGACAGTAAGATCAGTGAGGGGCAATAAGGCCACTGATGACAGTATGGGTAAAAACAATACCACAACCGGTATGTGTTAAACCGATAGCCAGTTAGCATGGCGCACTTGCCATAGCAAGTGCTGCTATAACAGGGCTGTTCGGGAAATTTATAACCACTATAAGTACTTGGTAAAGTACCATAAGGTTAAACGTGATCGTCATAACAGTGGAAGGGCCTGCTAGCCTAACCTCTGTAATTGTAAGTATACCAGCCAGCAAGAAGCTAGACTTGGCTAAGGTAAGAAGATGTTGTGAAACCATGGAAATTTTCTTTCAAACTCAGATTTACTCAAACCCTTTCTTTTCAAAACCAGATTTTCTTTCAAACCAACACTTCTTTCCCGACCTCCTTTTAAACCAAACCAGTGAAACCAGGGACAGTTGACAAGGATACAACAGTGGATAAACCTTCCCTCGATTAAGTTCGGGAAGCAAGGAATGAATATTGTCACGGGACAATATAAGGGAGTTGACAGCAGAATACTTCACCTAGGCGTGTGACGGACACTACAAGTGTACCAACTGTGTGTGGGACGACCGCACTCCGATAGGAGCATGTGGACCTGACAGACCTACTTATAGGTTAGTTGGGTAAGTAGTAATGTATCAGTATGATACCCCATATATGTATACGAGTAGAGTCCGAACACGGGAAGTAGTCGACTCCGTCTACGGTCAGCAGTAGAAACCAAACGAGAACTAAAGATTACAAGGAATGGTTGAAGTTAAGGAACTCAGTTAAGTTAACGAGACTAAAGGAATTAGTGAATTCCTTTCAAGGAAATGTTTAAGAGTCAGGAGGTGCGAAGTGCACTAACTGAATGTAAAGACAGCTTATATGACTTAAGGATCCCCAGAGATAAACGTGATAGCTGGAATGGTGACCCAGCCTAATGTGGACACATTAATGTGCAATGGACGGGATGAAACTCCCAAAATGAATACCTACATTATTAGGAAATGTTGACCTTCACAGAAGAAGATAATAACCAGTTAAGGATGCAAAAAGGCGTAGCTAACTGAATGTACCAATAACTGTGAACCAGATGTAAGGCATAACTTAACAACACCCAGGAGAAATCCTTGAAGGGTGTTTGCATCAACAATTGTTGAACGAAATACATGACAGAAACACAAGGGTTGAAATTAACACCCAGTTTAGACATAAGTTGTCAGGAGACGGACTGGCAATCCTAAGGGACATCCCATGAAAGGAAATGTGATGCAACAACCTTGTCATGGATGCCAATACAACCTCTAACCAGGTAATATGGTATAGAGAAGTACATGTGTGAGGACACCCTACAATGAGCGGAGCTTAAGGCAGCAAGGCTTATAAGCCACAAACAAGATATGTTATGTAAATTTGAGTTAATTGTAGAAGTTTATGTGGCACAAGGAAATAGAGCGGAGAACGAACCACTGCATTAAGAGTGGGGATACCTCTCGATATGGTGAGACCGCAGGAGCGGTAGCTATGTGAACCAAGTTCGAGGAATATGTTAGGGATTGACCATGTTGTTATTACCCTAGAATAATTGGAGTAACATAATACAAAAAGGAAGTGTTGTGCCAGTTGTGTACACAGGAAGAGTAATAAGTCCGATAGCAATCACCATAGGTGTGTGAAGCTAAATGAATAGCGAACAACGCTCAAGAAACATAAAGGCTCAAGAAAAATAGTAGTATATTCAAAACCAACCAAATAAGTGGCCAGATAAGCCCAGCGTAATAGCGGAAGCTAATATAATAGCGGATGCAGTATAAGTTGATGTTGTATAATGAGTAAGGATACGGTGCGCAATAAGCGACCGTTGTATGAGTATTGTTAGATGATAAAATGGTGAGTGAGCAGAGTTATGAGTTAACCCCAGTGGAGGTACAACGGTAAGTAATAGCAAAGGACCGAGCAGTAAGCCGGAAGCAAGTGATATGTGATAAGAATTCCAGTAAAACAGTGTAAACTCCTATTGCAATCGCATAAGAGATTTACTGTCAAGAGTTTACGCCTCTGCACTCTGTATGACTGAGTGTTTTGGTATTGCATTTGCGCAGTAATGATCGAGTGGGATAGCTAGGATTTGGGAAATGTTAATTGTGGTGGATGTAGAAAGAAACCTATGGTACTATAATGATCAATGCATAGGAAATGCAAGGTCATACCAATGGAAGAGTACTTGTACGAAACCAGATATGGAGGTATGATTAAGAATAAGTAATAACAGTGACAATAAATACCAAATGTCGGTATGAAATATACCTCAGGTGTGGGAAATAACCGAGAGAGCACTACACATTAGGTAGTAGCTCAATCTCAACCGACAATAAGTCGGTAGAAGCAAGTCAAACATTGTGCAGTTTACGTAGTAAGCTATTGGAGAAGTGGATGGAAAGTTTTGGAACTCACCGAATTCGCTCAGGGTAAGAGATACCATGCGTCGGTTGAGAAACCATTGTTACCTAGATAAGGGTAATACATTGGAGTTGTACAATACAACAACAGTAACGAGTGGGGCAAACTAGCTCTACAACTATCAGAGTTGCGCAACAGAGGCCAGAGAGCCCATGCACTAGATACTGAATATACATGGTGAATATGAATAAATGGCTAGTTAACAATGCCTAAAAGCCCACAGGCCAGGACCGGAACCGGTTATGAGTTACAACTCCAATACGAATTCTTGGTTTAGGGACTAAACCGCCAATATGGTTAAGATCCTCTAATCAGAATCCATTGTGTAATAGACCGCGTGGAAGTCAAAACACTTCACGACGGCAGAACATTTTAAGCCAAGGTTTAGTGATTGATTACGTGGGCGTAATCCCTTTTAAGGGGGGGTACAGCGCAAAACCAACCGTACAAGTGTACGTGAACTGGGTTGTGCATAGCACAAAATGATTTGTTATGATGGTTGGTGCGTGTGTTATATAAACATACGCATTTATTTGTGGTTAAATTGTGGTAATTGCGCACAGAAGATGCGAATACCATTGTGGGAAGTGTGTTTATTTTGTTAACAGTGGTGTGTGAGAGTACAAGTGGAAGGGAGTAAAGAAACTCCCGGGGAACTAAAACCCCGACGGTGCATAAATGTAAACCATGTATTGTATTTTGATAAAAAAATATATGTATATATATACAGTGTTGTGATTTATGAAGGGATATGAGACCGACATAGAACCTAGTGAGAATTAAATTCCCTAGGTAACTTGAATTAAGTTGGATTTGGGTGATGATTGATAGACGGAGTTCTATCCCTTGGAGATGTAATGATTATGACTAGAAGGATTTAAAGATAGAAAATGGGATACGCTTGAATTAGTTGTTGGTTGAAAAAGAAGTGGGAGGTGAAACTTGATTATCATGAGATCAAGGGAAGCCGAACACAAATTGGGGTGGAAAGATAGTTCAACACTGATGCTGATCACATCAGGGTTGGATGACTCTTGAAGCTCCCTGTAAGTGGTCACAAACAACCACGTTAAGAAAGATGCAAAGAGCATAAACTGGAATTGGAGTTGTGTTGTGTTTTCAAAAAGGATTTTCAATGAGTTTTCCAAACAATCGATTAATATTTTGAATAAAAGATCTTCTTATACTTAACCTAGTAAAGAATATTTTTGTAGTACTTGCTCACGAGCTGAGGACGTATGAGCCTTTGTCTTCGGACCGGTGACATGAGAAGTATATATGTTAAAAAATTAAGTGACTGTTTTGATCTCCCAAAGGAACGGGGACCAGAAGGTGTCCATCGCGACCGGGTTCTGCGGGATCACAGTGTATATGTACTCAACATGGGACTCGAGCCCATGGAGAGATGGAAAAGGTATTTCTGTTTGATATACATGCTATGACATGTTGTTTGGTATGTGTGATAAAGGTTATTTTGACTTTGATCTCCTAAAGTGTATGCTATCAAGGCCTATGAGTCTAAATGTGTTGTGTTACATAGACCTATGTGTCTAAATGTGGTTATGTCACCCAGACCTAAGAGTCTGAGGGATATTGTATAGGTGCAAGTGTGGTGAAGGTACCCGGACCATTAAGTCCGAGGTTACCATGTGAGTATGATATTTTATGTATAATGTGGATATGTTGCCCGGACCATTAAGTCCGATTGGATAATGGTTGATGCGAGGAAAGGTGAATTCTTTCGAGGGAACTTCGAGGACGAAGTTCTTTTAAGGGGAGTAGATTGAAATACCCCAAACCTTGGTATGTTGTGTAAATGTTAAACTATGGTATTTAAAGGCTAAAAAGTGCCTTAGAAAACATAAATGTACAATTTAAACCATAGTAAAGCGCAATAAAACACTAAGACACGGTTTGAGCAAAAACATGCTCTAAGGTTGGAGTGAACTTGGCTAGGACTCAAAGAGCCTACCAAGACTTGATAATATTTAATTATGACTTTATAAGGCTAATTAAGTCCTTAGGAAACTTTGGTAGACAATGAAACCAAACAAAACACAAATAAATACCTTAAAGTCAATAAGAGCAAAAATGTGCTCTAAGCTTGGGATAAATTTCTAAAAGACCTAATGGTCATACCTATACCTTATAAATATGTTAATGAACATATTAAATCATTTACCAAAGGAAACCAAGCTTGAAAACATTAAAACACAAAATGTGCTTTAAGGAGTCTTAAAGCACGTTTTTGAAAAATTGTCTTGTAAATGAGTTTTGAATGGCTAAATGTCCATCATTACTCTTTAATTAACATGTGTACTATATAGTATCACATTTGGGTGGCTATATCAAAGGGAAATCAAAAATTTCACTTCTATGTGCCTTGTTTTGTGAATAGTGATTTTTATAAGCTAATTTGTAACATATAATGTTATAAGTAATTAAATTGGCAAATAAAGTCTAAAACACCCCTTGCTACTGTTGGGGCCGGTTCCTCATAAGGGAATGAGTCATCCCTTTGTTAAATTGATAAGATAGAAATTGATAAAGTAAAACACTATTTACTTTACTTAAATCTAAACTAACAAAAGCAAACTTACTTTCTCATTTCCTTCTCTTCTCTCATTTCACACACACGGTTTCTTCATCTCCTCCCTTCCTCCTTATTTACGACTTGCTACAGCTCCTCTCTTCTCCATCTTCATTTCCTTGCCAAATCCAACTCCATGCTCCAAATCAAATTCTAAGACCATATTTGTCTTAGTTAGGTCAAGCTCTACACTTCTACCTTTTCAAATCTTCAAGAGCTCAATTTTGGTGCCATGGAGAATCACCATTGATGGAGCTTGAGCTACTTGTGTTCTACACATTTTACTCTCCTTTGCTTCAGGTAAGGAATCTCAAAGAAAATCAAGTTTCCTCCATGTTTTGTGTGTGACCGAAAATATTCATTGATGGAGCTCCTTGTGTTTGCTTTGTTCTAGCTCCATTTGAATCTTTCAAGGACTAGGTGGAGTCCTCCTCTTCATAGATATTCAAACACCCTTCAAAGATTAAGGTAAAACAACTACATTAATGTTTTGAAATAATGTAAACCTAGGGTTTACAATGAGATGGAGCTTAAAGCTTGAATACTCATATGTTGTTTGTATAATGTTTAGTAGTTGGCAAGGAACCAAATGCCTTACCGGTTTTGTAAGGAAACAAGAAAGAAATTTGGGAGGAAAAGAGTAAATATGCTATCTCAATGTGGTTTAATGCCTTAGGAGAAATGAGCTTATAATGCTTGTTAAAAACTACCTAAAGAGCAAATGGTGAATGACTTAGTAAGGTGTTCTCAAGGAGACTAGTAAAGGAACATATGTCTTGGTGTGTGTAATTGCAGGTCAAAGGCATTACTCATGTGGGAAATTCAGTGTTAATATTTATGCAATTTAAGGGCCTAAGAGCCATGCATTTAAGGGCCTAAGAGCCAAGCAATTTAAGTTTATGCACTATATTGTGTGTAGTGTAGTTAAAGGGTTAGTTGTTGTAGAGGGCATTTCTTGTAAAGATGAATGTCTTGAATGGTTAAAGGATGAAAAACAATATGTTTGTGTGTAAGGAATGTGTATTAAGTGATTAAGTGTTCTTGGTTGTCTAAAGGTGAAAACCTAAGTGTTTCGGTGTGAGAGTTTACAAGAGAAGCTATGGCAAAATTTAGTTGATAAACAAAGGAGTTTATGTGATGAAATGAGATTTTAAGACCTAGAAGGTACTAGGAACTTGTTAAGTGTTAAGATGGTGGAAGAAGGTGAATCATGGTGTTCTTAGGTGTTAAAGTGCCATGGGCATTGTCTTGGAGGATTTAGAACTCAAATGGGTGTTATGAACACACCAAGGAATTGTTATGTGAAGTGTTAAGTCTTGTTCAAGATTTGGTAACAAAGGAAAAGAAATGCCTAGTGAAGGTCTAAGTGAAAGCTTGTGGAAATTAGAAGCAATTGTGCAAAGGAGGTGTGTGTGAGAAATAATGCTTTTGGAGTGGTGGTAAAGTTTGTGAGACAACACTTTGGTTAGTTAAGGTAGTAGGCATGATATACCACTTAGAAATCTAAGAAAAATGTTATAAGTGCTAGGAATTGTTGTAAGGGATTGAGTAACCAGTTAGTGATGAGTTAGGAAAGTTTAGTGCTTGTTTTAAGGTGTTTAAACATGTAGGAAACATGTGGAAAGTTTATGGAATGATTAGGTAAGGTTTAAGGTTGGTTTAGGGGTTGAAAAATGATGTTTTGACAAGCTAATAACATGGTCCGGGACCTAGCCCTTGTATAGGTACCCGGACCACCCCTTAAAAAGAGCCGAGAGTGAAGTTTAGAAGTGTCCGGGTCCTAAGTCCAGGACCAAGACCCGGACCAAGGGTAAAATAAGCCGAGACTATATTCTAGAAGTGGTCCGGGACCTGGGTCCGGACCAAGTCCCGGACCAGGTCAAAAGTGTTGCAAAATCTGTTTTAAAGGCTTCTAATCATGGGGAATTGAATGGTAATGGTTTTAGGTGATGTTTAGGCCTTGTTTGGTGGCATATAAGGGCCTTAAACTGTGTAAACAAGTGTTGGGTTTGATGTGAGAGTTGTAAAGTTATTATCACAAGAGTAAGTTAAGTGTAACGGGAATGACGGGGTAAACTATGGGCGCTTTAAACGTTAAGCAAACATGTTACCCCAATATTAATAAAAGTAATTGTGATGTTATCAGTTGTTCGAGAATTGCTCGAGGAACATGAGTGGACGTGGTAAAGTGGACTCCGGTGACAGGTATGGTTTTCTTGCAACCTGTGTCCTACCGGATTACACCGGCTTGTATGCCAACGTGTTTTTATGAGTGTTGCCACCTTGTAAGATTAAAACATGTAATGAGTTTATAGTAATTCATTTATGTGGCGCATCTGGTCTCCGATACCGTTTAACCTCAAATATGTGTTAAACCTTAGCTAACCAATCTAGATACACATGAGTGATCGGTATTCGGAGTTGACGGCCCAAACCTTGGAACGTGCTAACCACGGCTATGTGTGAGTTAGTTGGACATTGTTGTTATATGCAAGTGTGTGAACCTCCCTTGTGTGCTTAACTCGGTTATGATACCGTATGGTGTGTGGATGTGGTAGGCTACATAATGGATCTCTAACTACTTATTTATAAGTGTATATGTACTAATGGGGGTGTGAGGAGTCCGGTTGTTCCGGCCACGCGTGTGATGGACGGGAGTCGATGTCATATCCGGTTCGGCTCTCTTGGTGTATGTATAGGTGGTATTCCAATTTGGTTTCTACCTTCCCTTAGCTTATCCAAAGCTAGTTACTGACTCACGTCGGGCCACAGGGGCATACGAATGTTATTTCGGTGTGCTTGGGATTACTATATCCGACACACCTTGGGTATAAGTTAACCGTTCTATATAACCGGACGGTAACGAGGTTGGTAACGAGCTTAACATGGGATTGGTAATAATCTCTAGGCTCACTATGTATACTAACTATGGTGGAAGGTTCCTTGTGAGAACCGATTTACGGTGTTATGTATTGGTGTTGTGCTATGCAAATTCCCTTGCTATGCTACGATAAGTATACGTTAGGTGTTTAGAATGATGGTGATGTTGTCATGTGTACGTCGAAACAAGAAAGGTTTTGTTATGGTTTGTTATGTGTGGAATGAGTTATGTTGTAGGATATGGGATGTGTGGATCATGGAAATGAATCCCAGTTTGTGACAAGAGGCGTTTAAGGATAACCCGATTGATGGGTACATGTCGTTCGTTAAGGAAGTAGCTCCGTTTTAGAGGAGAGCCACTCTAGGGTTTAAGGAATCATTGAATGGTTGATTAAGTGTGGATGTGTTGGTTATAGGTTGAGCCCATTGAGGCAAAATGTTATGTGTTGTATGTTTATGGCTTGTATGCATGATTTAAATATAATCAACTGCATGCTAAGACGACAATTAGTTGTGCGTGGCCCGGTAGCATGTGGGCTGCGGGATTACCATACCAGCAAAGGTGCTGAGCCCCTGGGGGCCACCCTTTCTCCTTTTCTATTTCAGGTACAAGGAGCTGGAAGCCGTTCGAGAGTAGGACGGGGTAGATGTTTATACATGGGTAGCCATTTAAATGGCGTAAGCATTGTAAGCGTAGTAAGACCGAAATTGTTATCGGCATTAGTTTGTAAATACTCGGTACAGTGGGAATGTATGTATATAATAGATGTTGAAAATGGAATGAGGATTGTATTGTGTAGTTGCTCTCGGAATCTAGTCCATCAGACCGATACAAATGTATATGTATTAGCCTTGTTAGCCACGTGGGTGGTTAACGGCGTGTAACACCGTTGAATTAAGTAATGTGATGAGTTGAGATTTCCGCTGCAGATTGATGTTAAGTGTACGGTGGTGGTTGGGGTGTTACAGGGTGGGTTGGCTGGAGTGAAGTGGCGCGGATGGTGACAAAGGGAGTGGTGCGGTGTTTGGATTCGAATGGGAAGCTGGGTGGGGATTGCGACAGAGAGGGAGTTGGGTGGTGGTACGGCGTTGGTGTGTGGTGGTGGTCGCAGGTGCCGACGTCGGTAATGTGCGAGTGCCGATGTGGTGCGGTTGATGATGGCGAAGAGTCGATGGAGGTTGAGTCGGAGATGGATGCGATGCGTGCGAGTGAACAGCGAGAGGAACTGGTGAATGTTGGAGATGAGGATGACCGGTGAATCAGTGGCGTGAATGTGTTCGGTGGTGAGCGTGGATGTGGAGAAGTTGACGGCGCGACCGGTGGGAGTGCGACTGGGCTGGCTTGGAGCAGGCGAAGATGGGGGTTGGCGGTGACGATGGGGCGTGGGTTGGGTACAGTGGTCTGGAGGTGGTGATGTGCGGTGTGCGAAGGTGAGAGCAGAGGCGGGTGGAGAGATTGGGCGAGGGAAGGTGAGAGGCGGAAGCGAGAGAGAGGGAGTTAGGGATTTGAGTGAGGTTGAAGGTAGAAGAGAAGCTGGAGAATGAAGGCGACCGTGTTTTTGTGTTTTTTTTTCGTTAGTTGTGTTGGTCCGGGACCTAGGATATGGATGAGGGCCCGGACCGCTATGCTAAAATGGGTCGAAAGTGGCTGTTGCTCTGGGTCTGGGACTTAAGATATGGACTAAGTCCCGGACCACCCCTTAATTTTTGTTCGAGACTTGCCCCAGTTCCGGTCCGGGATCTAGGATATGCAGAATGTCCCGGACCACCACTTTAAATCTGTTCGAGAGTTGCTGCTTTATTTGGTCCGGGACTTAGGTTATGGAGTAAGTCCCGGACCACCCCCTTTTATCTGTTCGAAAGATTGCCTCTGAATGCTCTGTTTCTCCTCCTTCATCCCTCCTACACTGTGACAACAAACAACTAATGGAAAACAACTAACAAGGAATTAGTACATGTAAAAATATGAATTAAAATGAAAATCAAGAGGATAGAAGAAAGAGATTGGGTTGCCTCCTAATGAGCTGCCCGTCTTTTCAGTCTTTGGCTAGACCTTGGTGCATCAGTTTGAAGAATTAGGGTCCCGGAGCAAAAGTGTTGAATGAGCCATATCAACATCGCTCCCTTGGTATAATTTCAACTGTGATCCGTTAACTTTGAATGCTTCTCCTTTCTCGTTGACTAAACCAATGACTCCATAAGGGGAAACATCTGTAACGGTGAATGGACCGGACCAGCGAGATTTCAGTTTTCCCGGAAATAATTTCAGCCGTGAGTTGAACATTAGCACTTGGTCACCAATCCAAAACTCTCGTTTCACAAGCAATTTATCATGCCATCTCTTAGCCCGTTCCTTGTAGATCTTGGCATTTTCATAGGCTTCTTCTCTGAATTCATCTAGTTCACACAACTGTAGTTTCCTTTCCTCCCGGCCTTTTTCAGATCACAATTCAGAACTTTAAGTGCCCAAAATGATTTATGTTCCAGTTCTACCGGAAGATGACATGCCTTTCCAAAAACCAATTTGTAAGGAGACATTCCCAAGGGTGTCTTATAAGCTGTCCGGTAAGCACACAAGGCATCATCTAATTTCATAGACCAATCTTTATGAGATGAACTAACAGATTTCTGTAGAATCCACTTAATTTCCCTGTTAGTCACCTCAGCTTGCCCATTGGTCTGTGGATGATAAGGTAAGGATACCTTGTGTCTTACTCCATACTTTTGCAACAAGGCTTCAAACTGCTTGTTACAAAAGTGGGATCCTCCATCACTTATGATTGCGCGTGGCACACCAAACCTAGTGAAAATGTTTTTCTTTAAAAATTCAGCACAACCTTTGCATCATTAGTAGGTGCAGCCACGGCTTCAGCCCATTTAGTCACATAATCGACAGCCACCAAAATATAGAGGTTGGAATGTGAAGAAGGAAATGGCCCCATGAAGTCAATCCCCCATAAATCAAATGGTTCTACCTCCAAGATGTAATTCAAGGGCATCTCAAGCTTTCGGGAGAGGTTACCTTGGCGCTGACAGCTATCACATGTGGATACAAATGCATGGCAGTCTTTATGTAGTGTCTTCCAAAAGAAACCTGCCTCCAATACTTTAGCTACTGTCTTGGCGGGCCCGAAGTGTCCTCCTACTTCTCTTGCGTGACAGTGGATAAGGATGTCTCTTGTTTCAGCACCCGGAACACATCTGCGAATCATCCCGTCCGCGCAAACCTTGAAGAGAAATGGATCGTCCCAAAGGTAATGCTTGACTGTAGAGAAGAACTTCTTCTTCTGCTGATATGACAATTCTGGAGGAATAATGCCCTTGGCGAGGTAATTTGCAATATCAGCATACCAGGGTCCGTGGGACAACTGATCGTGTAAACAAACTCATTAGGAAAATACTCGTTAATTGGCTTGCCATCATCTGGAATTTCCATACGGGATAAGTGATCTGCCACTCCATTCTGTGCTCCAGGTTTGTCCCTAATTTCAATGTCAAACTCCTGCAAAAGTAAAATCCATCTGATTAAACGAGGTTTAGCATCAACTTTTCCAAAGAGATACCTGAGAGCGGAATGGTCGGTGTGCACAATGACTTTGCTGCCAATAATGTATGGTCGAAACTTGTAGCATGCAAAGACAATTGCCAGCAGCCTCCTTCTCCGTTGTTGTGTAGTTCTTTTGTGCCTCATTCATAGTCTTACTAGCATAGTAGACTATCCTCAATACCTTGTCATGCCTCTGCCCCAAAGCTGCTCCTAATGCGTAATCGCTGGCATCACACATTATCTCAAAAGGTAATGACCAATCAGGAGCAACAATAATAGGTGCAGAAACCAAATTAGCCTTGAGCAAATTAAAGGCATCTAAGCACTCTTTCGTAAATTCAAATTTTGCATCTTTAATTAATAGATCACAAAGAGGCTTAGAGATCTTGGAGAAATCCTTAACAAAACGCCTATAAAAACCTGCATGACCGAGAAAACTTCGGACATCTTTTACCGACGATGGTGGTGGCAGCTGTTCTATTACCTCAATCTTTGATTTGTCTACTTCGATCCCTTTCTTAGAAATCTTATGTCCGAGCACGATGCCTTCCTGCACCATAAAGTGGCACTTCTCCCAATTGAGCACCAAGTTAGTCTCCTTGCACCTGGCTAAGATTAAATCCAAGTCTCTCAAGCATGAATCAAAGGTAGGTCCAAAGACAGAAAAATCATCCATAAAGATTTCGATGCATTTTTCAATAAAATCAGCAAAGATAGCAGTCATGCATCTTTGAAATGTAGCTGGTGCATTACACAAACCAAAGGGCATGCGTCGATAAGCATAAGTACCATATGGACATGTAAAAGTAGTTTTCTCTTGGTCTTCCTTAGCAATTGGAATTTGAAAGTAACCGGAGTAACCATCTAAGAAACAGTAAAAGTCTTGTCCCGCAAGCCTCTCCAACATCTGATCAATGAAAGGAAGGGGGAAATGGTCTTTCCTAGTGGCGGCATTTAATTTCCTATAATCAATGCAAACTCTATGCCCGGTAATAGTACGCTGAGGAATTAATTCACCTTTATCATTAGGTACCACAGTTAAACCTCCTTTCTTAGGTACGACCTGTGTAGGACTTACCCATTCGCTGTCAGAAATAGGGTAAATGATACCTGCATCCAAGAGCTTGATGACTTCCTTTTTACCACCTCTTTCATGTGCGGGTTCAGTCTTCGTTGAGGCTGTCTTGCTGGTTTGTCATTCTCCTCAAGGTAAATGCGGTGAGTGCAGAATGTAGGGGCAATGCCTTTGATATCAGCAATGGACCACCCTAATGCCTCTTTGTTCTTTTTCAGAACCTGCAACAAGGCTTCTTCCTGTTCATTGGTTAAACTGTTAGAAATAATGACAGGCAAATCAGATGGAGAAATTAAGAAAGCATATTTAAGGTGACTAGGAAGAGGGTTAAGTTCAAGAGAAGGTGGTGAGTCCACAGAAGGAGCTAGTGTCTTTGGAATTCGGTCCAGCGGCTCCTCCTCGATTTTGTAGTTCTTCCTATATGGCCTACCAGCAGCAAGCTGAAATGCTGCAGCAGAGACTTCAGAATCATCATGAACTGTTTCTATGGACTCTACCAAGCACTTCTCCAATGCATCCAGCTCCGTGGGACTGTAAGAATAGTCCTGCATCAAGGTATCAATACAATCTAAACTAAAACAAGCATGAACATCAGAAGGGTGGGTAGTAGCTTTGGTCATATCAAATACAAGCTGCTCATCATGCAACCGAAGTATAATCTTCCCTCCTTCAACATCAATGAGGTCCTTGCTGTACGCATGAACGGTCGACCTAAGATAAGCGGTACTACCTTGTCTTCCTCCATGTCTAAGATAACAAAATCAGCAGGGAAAGCAAAAGTACCAACCGAAACAATTAAGTCCCTTACCACCCCTTTAGGTAGGATGATTGACCTATCGGCTAATTGCAGAGTGATTCGGGTTGGTTCACATTCTCCTAGACCAAGTTTCAAATATATTGAATAGGGCATTAAGTTAATACTCGCACCTAAGTCACATAAACCCTTACCACATTGCACATTACCTATCGCGCAAGGTATGACCGGGTACCTGGGTCATCAAGCTTAGGTGGCAGCTTTTGTGAAAGGACGGCTGATACGTTCTCGGTAAGCTGCACAGTATCTTTCTCCACTAAGGACCGTCTATTGGACAGGATGTCCTTCATGAACTTCGCATATATCGGCATCTGTTTTAACGCATCAGAAAGGGAATGTTAATGGTTAGTTTCTTAAAAATACTTAAGAACTTACCAAACTACTCATCCAGGTCTCTCTTTTTCAACCGGTTTGGAAAAGGCACTGATGCTAAATCAACTGTGCGGCGTGGAGGTGTGGAAGTCTTAGAAGTCTTACTAATAGCCACCTCATTTTCAACCGGTTCCTCCTGAGAGCTCTTCGGTGTGGTTTCTTCATTTTGCTTAACATTAGGAAGAGGAGCTTCAATTTCAGGAATCACCGGCTCAAGCTGTGTACCACTTCTCAATGTGATGGCCTTGGCGTGCTCTCTCGGGTTCTGTTCTGATTGACTGGGTAAAGAACCCAAAGGGCGCTGAGCTAACTGCTGTGATATCTGAGATATTTGAGTTTCGATGTTCCTATTGAATGTCCTTTGATCATTGTTGAAGGTCCTCTGCTCCTGATTGAAAGCTTTTAGCTCATTAAATTTCTTGGTATTGACAGTGATGAAATCATTCATTCTGGCCAGAACTTCATCCATACTAGAGGATGCACCAGCACCTGTATTCTGCACTTGCTGATTCTGCAGTGGCTGCTTCTGATAAGAGGAATTATATTGCTGCTGAGGTCTCTGATTGTAATTGTTGTTTCCGCCAGTTTGGTAACGACTCTGTTGCTGGTATCCTTGATTGTTTTGGTTGTTGTAGAAGGTCCCTTGCCTGTTTCCCAGATAATTTACCTCTTCATTTTGCTGAGAAGTACACTGGCACATGTTGGAACTTCTACCACAATACTCACACTGTGGGAAGGAATCGGTTACAACAGCGGCGCTGGACTGAGGTTTCATCATAGCACACATCTTCTCAAATTGCTTTGACATTGCTTCCATCTTGGCGGCCAGAAAAGTATTTGAATCTACTTCATAGACTCCAGCGGTTTTCTTTGGTGCTGCTTCTCCTGTTCTCGCACCTCCCCACTGATTGGATGCATTGGCAATGGTATCCAATAGTTCCTTGATTCTAGCTATTGGTAGCTCCATGAGGCTTCCTCCTGCACAAGTGTCTACCAACAAACGACTTGAATGATCCAAATCTTTATAAAAGGACTGTAAAATTACCTCCTCTCCCAAGCCATGGTGTGGTACTTTGCGCACAATGCCTTTGAAACGCTCCCAAGCCTCAGATAATGTCTCACCAGTGAATGGCTTAAAGTTGGTGATCTCTCCTCTCATCATCAGCATCCGAGAAGGAGGAAATATTTTGCCAAAAATGCATTTGCTAACTCTGTCCAGGTGGTGATACTGTTGGTGTCAAAGAGTTTAGCCAATCTGCAGCTCTGTTCCTCAGGGAGAATGGGAAGAGAGTCAGTCTAGCCACCTCCTGTGAAGCTGATGTAGAACAAGCTCCTACCAATCTTATGAAAGTGGTGAGGTGAACATTGGGATCTTCGGTGATTGTTCCGCTGAACTGAGGTGCATTCATGACCATAGTAACATAATGCGTTTTGAACTGTCAATGCTCCCCTGCCGGTAACGCAGGAATTACTATTGGTGAGACAAGCCCTTCAACGTTTGGGCGGGTGTAATCCCTCATGTGCCTCTCCGGATTCTCCATATTGGTTCTTGAGGAGTTGTTTAGAATTTCTTCTTCAACAATTTCTTCTGTTGGTGAATCTTTGAGGAACACCTCCTGCTCTTTTGGAGGATCCAGTACTAACCTCTTCCGAGTCCTTCTTGTTACTCTTTCTATTTCTGGTTCAATTTCGAATTCAGGGTCTCCTACAGAACGAGTTTTAACCATAAACCAAGATCAGATAACTGATAGTAATGTAGTTTCTAAAGGAACAAATAAAATGAAATAAAATAAAAAAAAGGAAATAAAATTAAATAAGATAAAATTAAAATAAAAATCAAACTAAGCAACCGTGCCTCCCCGGCAACGGCGCCATTAACTTGTTGGGTAAAAACCTAACGGCAAGAATACCGGTCGATTATAGCAAGTTTTCCTAGAAGTGTCCCTCCAGGTTATCGAATCCAGGGGAGGCAGCGTTTTAGTTTGGTTAATATTTAAGATCAAAACAAAGTAAAATAACTCAAGTAACAGGGGGTTTTGTTTGTTTGAATTACTAAGTACTGAAGCAAACTGTAAATAAGAACAAGGGTAATAAATGCAAGAGCAACAGTGAGCAAAACAATGATGTTTTTGAATTAATGGAAAGGAAAATTCCGGTTTACTAATCCTCCAATTTCTTCGGTTCCTTTCTCAGTGTGTTTACCGATATCTAGATTAAAATCCTAGATCAGAATTATTCCACGTTCGGTCTCCCGCTCGGTGGAATCTAATTAACAGCTAATAAATTTTAACTCTCGTTACAAATTTATTAATTGCTAACAGCTTTAAGAATAATCCAGTTTAATGATCAGTTAATATCCTAGAGGAATTACCATCTCTAAATTAACCGGTGCTGTTCCTGTTGTCTATTATCTACCGCAGTTCTCACTTATAAGTAGATAAACAGGTAAAATCCAGTAATTGGCCAAATCACAAGATTTATAATAATAAATAAGGGACAACACTTTAATCTGTTAAAATGGTAAATCACAAAGATAATGGAACCTCAGAATTTGGATTACATAGTAAACCGAAATTTATAGAAACTACTCAGCCATGGAAATGAAAATACTGCAACAATATGTGAAAACATTAAAGAGGAAGAAAAGAGGAAACTCTGATTTAAGACTCTGCAGTAGAGTCTTGGTGTGTGGTCAGTGCTTTCTCCTGCTCCTTCTTCAGGAAATAGTGTAGACCCGAGCTGCTTGTATTCTCCAGATTTTGTGAATGTGTATGGAAATGGTGGTGAATGGAACGTGAGAGATGAACTGGGAATGGAGTTGTGGAGTATTACTCTCCAGCCTGATTGTGTGTTTGAATGAGAAGGAGAGAGCTCTATTTATAGAGCCTCTGTATTGATACGTAACAACTGTATATGGTGGTGGAGATGAGGCTGGAATTAGTGAGTGGAATGGTGGGTGGTGTTGCTGGATTTAGGGAGATAATTGGGTTTAGTGGATTAGAAGATGGAAAGTAGTAGCAGTGCATGAGGGTCTGGAAAGTGAGGACGTAATGGATGGGCGGCGGTTTAGTTTAAAGAAAATATTCTCGTTTCTTCTTTTCGCGGGCTACAGATCATCGCTTCCAGTCATATGGTCCGGGACTTAAGTCTTGTATCAAGTCCCGGACCATAGTGTCAAAACAGGTCGAGACTTACAAAATGTGTGGTCCGGGACTTAAGTTTTGTACAAAGTCCCGGACCATATTTGAATTCCAGTCGAGATTGATGCTTCATAGTGGTCCGGGACTTAAGTTATGCAACAAGTCCCGGACCATGTCTGTATTTAGGTCGAGATTTAGTTTCTTGATTCCATTTTAGCTTGTTTGATTTGCCATGCATTCCATAAGTGATATGAGTGTGTTTCCTTTGAGATAAAAACCTGAAAAAGCACACAAAAACCATAAAAGAAGATAATTGCAACAAAAACATAAAATTGCTCATAAGATAGGAATTTATCAGTCAATGGTAACAGATTAGGTATCAAAAGACCCTTTAGAAATAGATAAATTCCTGACTTATCACGTACGGGTCCGCAAGTATCAAGAAAATTTCCCGTGAGCTAGAATGGCTCGTTGGTCGGAGACTCTACCGTTGGAGTGGCTACTGCCGTGGGTGACCCGCCATAATATATGGGTAACTAGAGACATGTCGTTTTAATGAGACAATGTCACTAGGTATAACTGAACAATAATACATTTGAGAATTATACAGTGGCGAACTATATTGGCTTCTACACCATGGACGGGAATTAATACTTATTGTTACTCTCGTTGTTTCGCTTATTGTTCATTGGTTATACTTGTGGTATATTATGTGTGTTGATGGTTTGTGTTGTTGTATGGATTACTGTTGTTTATTTTACAGTTTATATATTAAAATGGTATTGCATGTAATGAACCTCATGCTCTCAACCAAATAATTGAGGGGTCTTTGGGGGCATGACGGGGCATGTGATGACATACTCAGCAGGGGCTGATTCCATACCACAAACCATCTTTATTTCAGGTGATTAGCTGGTGGGTCGCAGCGAGACGTGACCATTGTGATATTACAGTTGGTTTAGACTTGGTACGGTGTGATACTCAGGTTGTTTGGACTCGGGTTGTTTAACCGAGGTGTATTTGGTTTAGATGCTCACGGTCTGTAATAATTGTTGATGTTAGATTTGTTTTAAGGTTGTTTAAGTTCTACTATCTATCTCTTGTGGTCACTGCGGGAATACGTTTCGCAAGTTGATTATCAGGTAAATCGTTATCACCCGTATGGGCGAGTGATAACAGTGACACCAGTAGGGCGATAGTTTATCATTTACCGCTGCGAGATATTATTGTGCGCGACTTCTATAGGTTTACTAGGAACCGGTTTGGTAGGGGTGTTACAAAAGTGGTATCAGAGCGGAGTACCGCTCTGATTACAAGAGATAGTAGTTTAAGTACCGTGAGCCTAGGTTATTTACACACCAGTACCAAGAGATAGTTGTGAATGATTTGAGTTAAGTTATGGTAGGGAAGTACAGTATTTATACCAAGAGCTGACCTTGATTCTGAATTCTTCAGATGTCTTCCGGAAGACGATCGGCTGGCAGAGGCAGAGGAGGTGGTGGAAGAGGCGGCGGGCCTGGAGGAGGACCTCCGGAGGCCCCACCCGTGGGCGTGGCTGAGACGATAGCTGCCGTCTTCGCTCAGCTAGCCCAGTTGGGAGGTATCCATATAGGAGCACCACCTGCACCACCGGTAGCCCCACCCATACCCGCACCTACAGAGCCGAATTGGCTGAAGAGCGTAGCTGACACGCGAGTACCTACCTATGATGGAGTTGCTGACCCCACTGTCCTAGAGAGATTCATTGTTGAGCACGAGAAGGCGTTTGATGCCATACATGTGCCTGCTGAGCACCAAGTTGATATAGCAGCCTTTCACCTGAAGAACGCTGCCAGCATGTGGTGGAGGTCCGTGAAGGCACATTATCTTGCTATAGAGGGTTTTGGGTGGACTGGTTTCGTGGAATTGCTGAGAGAGAAGTATTATCCTGCTCATCTGAAGCAGAGGAAGAGGGAGGAGTTTGAGGCCCTGAGGCAGGGTAATATGACAGTAGATCAGTACTATGCCTTGTTTATTGGGCTCTTGGACTTCGTCCCAGGAGTTGTTTATTCTGATGCTGTGAAAGTAGAGAAGTTAGAGGCGGGTTGAGATATGCTATTAAGGCCGCCATGGGTGCTACCTTGTACCCTACGGTTCAGGTAAAACTAATTGACAGTTTGTACCTTGTAACTTAGTTGATTCATTACTAGTTTGGGGAACTCATTGATACATTGCAGGATTGTTGGACGCCGCTTCTCGGACTGAGATGATGGTGAACAGCCGGGAGGACGGCCAGGGGCAGAAGCGTATGGCCCCATAGAAAGAGGCAGAGACTGAGGCTGGAGGCAGAGGCAGTAAGGGTTGGAAGTAAGAACCACCTTAAGTTATTTAATCCATTTAAATTACTTACTTACTGCCTGCTTTTATACCTGCTATTCCTGACACTTTGACGATCACAGGAAGAAGAAGTTCTCCTGGAGGGAGAAGAAGAAGGAGCAGGCCAGCCAAAAGGGTAAAGACAAGGTCCCGTTGCTGACCGGGCCTACCTACGATGTGCAGCCTCTTAGATCTGTACCCCCTAAGGGTAAGCGATCTAACCTTGTGAATAAATTGAGTATTACACTACCCATTACCATCCTTGTACTACCTGAGTGCGACATGATAATAGGTTCTGCACCCCAGCGCCACTTTCACTGTAAGCGCTGTGGTAAAGACCACCCGGTGTCGACTGCACCGGGCAAGCGGTGGACTGCCACCACTGTGGAAAGAAGGGCCACAGGTCGTTCGAGTGCTTTAATAATCCAGATAGCCGAGCGTACCGCCCACCGAAGGGGACTCAGGCGCACCTACTGGAGGAGGTGGAGCCCGAGGTGGCCAGAGGGGCCGGCGCCCCAAGCCCAGAGAGGGCAGCAGTAGCAGCAACCGCAGCAGCAGAACCAGGGCCAAAGGAACCCGCCGGGCAACCGTATGCTGAATGCAGCGGGAGCTTCAGGCGCTGGCACTAGTAACCCAGCGCGGTGAAGGTTTAGCTTTTGAAACCTTAATCATTGTATGAGAGCATGACTAAGTGTTACACGTTTTACCTTAGCATGAATGTGTGTTTAAGTTACCGCTTTAGATAAACAACTTACCTAGGAAACCTTTTACCTCTTAGGAGACTTCGATATCTGCTATCCCCACTTACAAGACAGAGATCACCTAGACCCGTGGAAGAAAGACGGGAGTACCCTAGTGAGTTGTGTCATGTAGTCAGACCGGGCATGATACTTCTCAGAGAGTTCCTAACCCTAGATGAGCAAATCACCATAGTGAATGAGTGTAGAGCTTTGGGTAAGGGCATAGGAGGTTCTTATACCCCTGTATTTACTAGTGGTTCTAGAATGAAACTGCACATGATGTGCTTAGGGAAAGATTGGGATCCACAAGCTAGGGTTTATCGAGAGGTGAGGATGGTAGGTGACATACCTATACCTATGATACCTGAGAGTTTCCTTACCTTGGTGAGAAACGCAATGGATATTGCTCAAGACTGTGAGACTTATCCATTACCCGACATGACACCTGACGTTTGCATCATCAATTACTATGACAGGGAGGGAGCTTGGAATGCACCAGGACCGTGATGAGACGACCGAGTCCATCACCAGAGGAGTACCAGTTGTATCTTTTTCCATCGGCGATGATGCTGAGATTTATTTATGGAGACCAGAAGAGGATGGATCTAGCAAGCAAGATCATCCTCAAGTCTAGGGACGTGTTGGTATTTGGTGGAGAGTCGAGGCTTGTATATCATGGTATAAGAGCATTAAGCTCAATACCGCACCACCAGCTCTAGTGAATGATACCCACATCCGACCTGGCCGTTTAAATTTGACTTTTAGACAGTATTGATGTATAGCAGTAGCTAAGTGTGTAACCTTGTAAAATACCGTTGGATGAATGAAATAAGAGTTTCTACTTTCAAGTGTTTGTGTTCAGTTTTTGTTGATACCGATAATATCCATAACTTCAGGCTAAGTAATGAAAAGGAGGGTTACCATCTGCATCCTAGACATGGCGAAGCCAAGAGTCTGGTAATGTCATCCAGGTATGACAGTTACAACAACAGTGAATTAGTGATTTATTGGGACTCGATGCTAATACGGGAGATAATCTCAGGTACCTTTCCTATTGATGGTATTAGTGCTACCGTATTGTTCGACTCAGGGGCTTCGCATTCTTTTATTTCCTCGGCATTTGCTAAGAAGCTGGGGGCCACCCCCGAACAGCTTTCAGACTTTTCAGTCACCCTTCCGTCGAAGGAGAAAGTAGGTTGCACCAGACAGTATACAGGGTTAGAGATCAGCATCATGACTGAGACCTTTCCCATTGACCTGATCGAGTTCAGAAACTTGGGTTTCGACATCATAGTGGGCATGGATTGGCTACAGAAGCATAGGGGCCGCCTTCATTGTGCAGAACATCGACTACTACTGAAGGGGCCGAGCGGCAGGACAGTGTCATACCGCAGTGTGAGGAGAGAGCCGACTGTCAAGATCGTGTCAGCATTGTCCCTAATAAAGGATGTTAGGAAGGGCCGACAAGCCTTCCTCTGTTATGTACAGGACACGAGACAGAGCGACGTGACGGACGTAGACATTCCAGTCGTGGTAGATTTTCCCGACTTATTTCCTGATGAGCTGCCAGGCATGCCGCCTGTGCGCGAGGTTGAGTTCGCCGTCGACTTGTTGCCAGGTACGGGTCCCATTGCTAAGGCACCCTACCGTATGGCACCGGCTGAGATGAGGGAGCTGAAGCTACAGCTGGAGGACCTCCTCGACAAGGGATTCATCCGACCTAGTGTTTCTCCTTGGGGTGCTCCAGTGCTGTTCGTCAAGAAAAAGGACGGCAGTATGCGACTCTGCATCGACTACCGCGAGCTAAATGCGGTTACAGTCAAGAACAAGTACCCATTACCACGGATAGATGATTTGTTTGATCAGCTGAGAGGAGCCAGTGTATTCTCGAAGATAGATCTCAGATCTGGCTACCATCAGATTAGGATTGCAGAGGGTGATATAGAGAAGACAGCTTTCAGGACACGGTATGGACACTACGAGTTCACCGTTATGCCATTCGGACTGACGAATGCGCCAGCCATATTCATGGACTTGATGAACCGACTTTTTAGAGAGCATCTTGATAGTTCAGTTGTAGTCTTCATCGACGATATTTTGATCTATTCAAAGACCAAGGAAGATCATGAGTTCCATTTGAGACAGGTGTTGAATATTATGAGAGTGAACCAGCTGTATGCCAAACTCTCTAAGTGCGAGTTTTGGTTGGACAGCGTGTCATTTCTAGGACACATTATATCAGCTAGCGGCATATCTGTAGATCCTGCAAAGATTGAGGCAGTAAAGAGTTGGCCAAGGCCGAAGACAGTCACAGACGTCCGTAGCTTTCTGGGTTTGGCAGGGTATTATCGAAGATTTGTGAAGGACTTCTCCAAGGAAGCCAAACCGATGACTAATCTAATGAAGAAGGAATCCCAGTTCTTATGGTCTGCAGAGTGTGAGCAGTCCTTTCAGACGCTGAAGGATCTCCTGACATCAGCGCCCGTTCTTACTATCCCTGAGGGCACTGATGGGTTCGAGGTATACTGTGATGCCTCTGGAACCGGTCTAGGCTGTGTGCTTATGCAGCACGGGAAGGTAGTTGCTTACGCATCCCGACAGTTGAAGAAGCATGAGGTAAATTACCCCACACATGACCTTGAGTTAGGCGCAGTAGTCTTCGCTTTGAAGATCTGGCGACATTATTTGTATGGTGTGACAGTCACTATCTACTCTGATCACAAGAGTCTACAGCATCTCTTCTCTCAGAAGGAGCTGAACATGCGACAGAGAAGATGGGTCGAGTTCTTGAAGGATTACGATATAGACCTGAGGTACAAAGAGGGCAAGGCGAATGTGGTAGCTGATGCCCTGAGCCGCAGAGCTCATTCATTGTTCACTTTACTAGCAAACAGCAGTATGATTGATGAGATACGAGCTGCACAGGAGAGTGATCACTATATGCAGAGTATCAGGCAGAAAATGGTAGATGGTTGTTTTGAGAGGCTGAAATATGACTTCGAACTGTGTGATGGATGCATGTCCGACTGAATGGCCGTTGTGTATTCCGGAGTCTACTCCTGATCTGAAGGAGAAGATACTCCAGAAGGGTCATTGCTCGTCCTTATCTGTCCACCCTGGTTCGTCGAAGATGTATAAGGATTTGAAGGTTCATTTCTGGTGGAGCGGGATGAAGAAGGATGTAGCTGAGTACGTGGCTAGATGCTTGACCTGTCAGAAGGTAAATTTGAGCATAGGAGACCCGAGGTTTAGTGCAGTCTATGCCTATTCCTTGTTGGAAGTTCGAGGACATCTCGATGGATTTCGTTGTCGGTCTCCCACCGGCTAAGGGAGGACTGAACACGATTTGGGTCATTGTGGACCGTCTGACAAAGGTGGCAAAATTTGTTGCTATGAAGGATACCTGGAACGTCCCGAAGTTAGCGGACTTGTTCCAGAAAGAGGTGATCCGGCACCATGGTGTGCCAAAGACTATTGTGTCTGATAGGGACCCTCGATTTTTGTCCAGATTCTGGGGACAGGTTCAGGAAGCCTTGGGTACAAAGTTGAAGCTTAGTACGGCGTTCCATCCACAGACTGACGGTCAGAGTGAGAGAACCATCCAGACACTGGAGGACATGCTGAGAGCATGTGCCTTAGATTTTCAGGGGAGTTGGTTAGAGCGACTACATCTGATAGAGTTCGCCTACAACAACAGCTACCACTCCTCGATACAGATGCCACCATTTCAGGCGCTTTATGTAGACATGTAGGACCTTTATGCTGGGATGAGGCCAGCGAGACTACGCTCTAGGACCAGAGTACCTAGAGCAGATTAAGGAGGATGTCTACAGAGAAGAACATGAGGCAGCTCAGGACCGGCAAAAGCAAATGCAGACACCAAGAGGAGGGACATTGAGTTCACTACCGACGATATGGTATTCCTTAGAGTGTCACCCATGAAGGGGATATTCCGGTTTGGGCAGAAGGGCAAGTTGAGCCCAAAGTATGTTGGACCTTATGCGATTAGGGAGCGAGTGGGCCCATTAGCCTAGACTGGATTTACCAGCAGAGCTCGGGAGGGTGCACGACGTTTTCCACGTTTCACAGTTGAAGAGGTATGTGCCCCACCCATCGCACGTTTTGCAGCCAGAGACTTTAGAGTTGGACCCTGCTCTACGATATGAGGAAGTACCACTCCGCATTCTCGATACGAAGACGAGACAGACTAGGAACAAGACCGTTAGCATGGTCAAGGTTCTCTGGTCGAACCATGAGGTGGAGGAGGCACATGGGAGTTAGAGGACTCCATGAGAGCGAAGTACCCAGCACTCTTCGAGTAGTAGCTGTGTTACTTGTACGGGTTCGTGGTCAAACCCTTTTTAAGGGGGGTAGACACCACTTGGCTTGCGCACATGTTTGTGCATTAGGTTGTTTTTGTGTTTTTGTTGGTATGCTGCGTCATACATGTGTTTGGATGTTGATGTGATACATTTTATGTATGTGCCTTGGTGCACCTGGTTGAATGTATATAGTACCGCTGAGTACTTTTGATGATGAATGGATGTGCACTTGTAGTGCTGTGTTGTGAATGAGTATACCATGAGTTTAATTATTTAATATATGTTGTATGCATAGACTAGGTTTGAACCTAGTGGGAGTTACTCCCTAGCAATGGACTGTTTGGTTACTTAGTGGAACTTGATTCCTTAGGTGAACTGTAGAGGATTAAGGACTTCGGGACGAAGCCTTTTTAAGGGGGGTAGACTGAAATACCCCTAATCTTTAAAATATAATTAAATGATCTATTAATGATCTAAGATGATTATTAAACATCTAAATATTATTGGGGAACAATCTAAAGATCTCAACAAGGCAAAACACGCCTTAAGATCGGTAAAGCCAAAAATGTGCTTTAAGACACCATGAAGGTTGTATGACCCAAGTAGGATCCAAAGTGGATTCCTAAGTATTATAATGAAGTCAAGGAACACACAAAAACCATTCTCAAGAGAACTAAGCTCAGGAACACCCTGTGACACAAAAATGTGCGCTAAAACTCCTTAAAGCACGTTTTTGTGAGATTGCCTTTTAAATTGATTTTAATGGCTTAAAAATTATAATTATCCTTAAATATGATATATAATCATATTATATCATATTAGGAATTTAATTCCAGAAATTTACGAATTTTTACAAATTTAATATTAAAATATTAATAAAACCCTAAAGTGGGGCCCGCATGAGTCAAATTGACCAAGCATGGTCAATGGTCAATTAATTGACTCATTTGACCATGGGGCCGGCTGCAAAGGGAGGCTGCTTAATTTCCTTGATTGACAATAATGCTACCTAATAATGACTTTTCAAAATAATGTTACTTTTTACATTATTTCAAATTTACTTACCTTTCCCCATCCTCCTTCCTCCTTGTCCGATCTCCATCCCAGCCGAGCCCTCTCCTTCTCTCAAGCTCTCCAAGCTTGTTCTTGGCCATGGAAGGCAAGTCTAGCTCCTAAGCTCCTAATGTAAGTGTTTTAATGTCATTTTTAGCTCTTTTTCTTCATCTTTCACCACCAACACCTAAATTCGTGGCTCATCTATTCCTATGGCTTATTCTCAGTGTTCTAAGGTTAGAACAAGAGCTAAACTCGGTTGAGACCAGTAGAGGGACCAAGGTTGTCCAAATCTACATTTTAAGGTAAAAATGTGCTTTAAGCTCATAACTTTTGATTCCCTTCGAGTTTGGCTGTGAAATTTTGGTCATAGACTCATCTTCATCTCCTTTTCATGTGGGATCTGTTGGTTAGCCATTTGGAGCAAGGGTGACCGAGATCCAAGAGAAATACTCTCTTTTAAGGCATTTTTCCAAGGTAAAACCTAATAACAAGGTAGGATTTCGAGATCTAACTATTCCTATGTTAATATGGGATCTAACACCTTGTGGTGTGTTTGGTTCAGGTCGAAAATACCTAGAACTCCCTTGCATTTTTAAGGTGATTTTTGCCTTAAATCTTACATTAATTATTCCTTATGGTTAAGCTCAGCTTGGAGTGTAACCATATCTTTTTTTGTGTATTAAACATGTCTAAATCAAGTGGTGAATTTTCCTACAAGTGACCGAGCCTATACAAGGAAATCAAGGTATAAACACCTTAAACTTATGATTTTTGCAATCTTTAAGTATATATATATATATGGCCGAGAGTGAACATACACATATAGGTCATATTGACCTAAAAATGTAAAAAAAATGGCTAAGATAAATTAAGCTAGTCATTTAAGAGATTTAATTAACATAATGGTCAAATTATGACATTATGTGGAAAAATAATTAAACCATGGAGAGGCCGAATATATATGCTATATTTTGAGACATTTATTGTGTAATTTATTTTGCAAGATCAAGGTTGTAATAAGGCCATGTCATTAGGCCATTTTAATTTAAGTTTATAAGCTTATTTAGTTTTATTTATGCTTATAATTAAAGTTGGGGCCAATTCGTAATTATTAAGGAATTAGAAAAGCCGTGGGTAATTTAGAGCAATTTAGGGTTTTTAAATGAATTTAATAAAAATTATAACATTTTATAAAGTTTTGGGTCAAAATTGTAAAAATAGAAAAGTATAGGTCATTATTTGTAATTACCGAAAATTGGTTCCCATTTGGTTAGGGTCAAAGTTGACTATATAGGAGACTTTGACCAAGTTTAGAAAATTTAAGAAATTAAAATACTACCTTATAATAAGATACTTATTAAATTGTAAAAGATTTATAAGGTTTGGGGTGGTAATGTAATTACCGAGAATTAAGGGTAGTAAATGGAGTTTAGTAAAGTCCTTAAGTTATTAGAAATTTTTAGAAGTTTATTTGGTTAAATTTGGAGTTCATATGAATTATATAAGTATAATATATGGTATTTTATGACATTGTTATAAATAGGTAACAAATATAAAAAGAATTAAAAAAATAAGGTTAGGAATAATGTTTATAACCTTTTGGTATAGTTTGGTAATTTTTGGAATGGTATATAAGGTTTTATAAAGATATATGTATAATATATAGTTTTAATGGGTTAGAAAACTATGTATTATAAATTGGAATTGAATTGTGAGTTTATAGAAGTTTATGGTTATAAGTGAAAACCGAAAATACTAAGGCTGTTTGGTATTTAAAAACAAAATATAACTATAGGTTATAATTTTTTAATGATTTAAATGTCATAAGATATGTTATATAACTATAAGATGACATATATTAATTAAGAGGTGGATTTTATAAATATTTAAGAACATAGGTGCTGTTCGAAAATATAACATTTTTAAATGGAATTTATAATATGGTTTTAATGTTATAAGAGTTATAACATTTATAATATAAGAGATATTCATTAAAAAGAATGAATATAGATTAAGACTTACCATATAATAAATAGTTCCATAATACACATATAATAAATATATGTAATGTGTAGAAAATGTGATATGGTTCAATAATATAAATTATCATAATTAAAATGATACTCCCTCCGTCCTGAATTGACCGTCCTGTTTACTATTTGGACATGTCATTTGACTTCAATTTTAACATATAAGATAAATTAATTTGAAAATTAAGTTTGTATATGAATCCTTACATAATAAACTATATGTTACAAAATTTAGTTTTAAAATTATTTTATCTTATATGCTTAATATTGAAGTGGAAAACGTGCCATAAAGCAAACAGGACGGTCAATTCAGGACGGAGGGAGTAATAGTTAAGGAGAAAAGAATTATAAACAGTAGTTATGGAAAGTCTAGAGTTAAGAGTATTCATGGGATAATAAGGATCCTAAATATTAAGAGTATAGTTTACAGATGAATCATACCACATGAAATATAAAAAAAGAGACAAACCTTAGAAAAATAAATACTAAGGTAAGATGCATAGTGCATGACAAAGGATTACACTACAATAATGAAACAAACTGTATGATGTACAAACAAACATAAGTTACATGCGATAACAAGTTTAACAACAACTATACTAACATACAAACAAGACTACGCATGTAATATAACACATTTTCCCAATCTCGAGTTAGACCTAAAACCCGACAACATTGATAGTTAATAACGGGGGGTTAACCGGGAGGTGTTAGTGACGGTACGGGGTACCGTAGAATTATGTTGTTATACGGTATGCTAATCAGTAGCATTATGTATTGTTTAGATTGTTAGAGACTACACAAGGAGCATAGGATCTTGCTGATTCATACTCCACCGTAATACATCGGGGTGAACGGTATGTGTTATGTGTCTCTGATTGTCTCTGAGGGCTTCCTCAGTTCAGACTTCTGTGTGATCTGTGGTAAGATTGTTTGTCTGAATGTGATAATTAATATGCATGAATTGTGTATTTATAGCTGCTCATTATTTACTGTTGTTGAGTTAACAGTATTGGTTCGTATATAAGAACCTATATATAAAATGAACTAGCGGCTATGGTGCTATCTTATATGAAAAATAAGGAACGTCAGAGAAAAACGTTGTAGCACTAGGATAATAATACGTATATATTATCCAAGACTTTCATACGGAGCATTGGCCTTTCTATACGCCGCTCTCGTATCAACACTGGATCCCGAGTGTACAGACTCCGGATTGGACTAATGATCTTGGTCTGCTGTGTTAGAAAAATTTGGTAATGCGATGCGATGGTATAATTAAGTAACTAATGAATGGAAGTAAAGCCAAGAGGATGTGGCTCTTGGTGCGCTTGTGATCACAAAAACGATACCAGGATGTCCGCGTACGGGTCCGCAAGTATCAAGAAAATTTCCCGTGAGCTAGAATGGCTCGTTGGTCGGAGACTACCGTTGGAGTGGCTACTGCCGTGGGTGACCCGCCATAATATATGGGTAACTAGAGACATGTCGTTTTAATGAGACAATGTCACTAGGTATAACTGAACAATAATACATTGAGAATATACAGTGGCGAACAATATTGGCTTCTACACCATGGACGGGAATTAATACTTATTGTTACTCTCGTTGTTCGCTTATTGTTCATGGTTATACTTGGTGGTATATTATGTGTGTTGATGGTGTGTTGTTGTATGGATTACTGTTGTTTATTTTTACAGTTTATATATTAAAATGGTATTGCATGTAATGAACCTCATGCTCTCAACCAAATAATTGAGGGTCTTTGGGGGCATGACGGGGTGTGATGATACATAAGCAGGGGCTGATTCCATACCACAAACCATCTTTATTTCAGGTGATTAGCTGGTGGGTCGCAGCGAGACGTGACCATGTGATATTACAGTTGGTTTAGACTTGGTACGGTGTGATACTCAGGTTGTTTGGACTCGGGTTGTTTAACCGAGGTGTATTTGGTTTAGATGCTCACGGTCTGTAATAATTGTTGATGTTAGATTTGTTTTAAGTTGTTTAAGTTCTACTATCTATCTCTTGTGGTCACTGCGGGAATACGTTTCGCAAGTTGATTATCAGGTAAATCGTTATCACCCGTATGGGCGAGTGATAACAGTGACACCAGTAGGGCGATAGTTTATCATTTACCGCTGCGAGATATTATTGTGCGCGACTTCTATAGGTTTACTAGGAACCGGTTTGGTAGGGGTGTTACATATAGACTTATTAAGGTTTAATCACCTTATAATTTGCAGCATTTTAAGTAATGTTTCTCACTTATCTTGCGTTTTTCTTATAATTAATGCATTTTATATGTTCAATGTAGGAAAAAGCCATGTAATTAAGTAGATTTACTCATAAGGATTCCAACACAGCAGACGGGGATTAAATCGGAGCTGAAACGAATATTTTAGAAGCAATGAATTCTCATCCGAACCAGACTGGTCCGGACACTGGTCCGGACACGTCTAATTGGACAGCGCCAGACACGTCCGTGGATAAATAACCAGGCAAGACTAAGAGATGTCCGGTGAAATAAGGGTGGACAAATGGCGGACAAGCCTAAGAGATGTCCGGCCTTTTAAGGGCGGACAAAACACGGACGCAAGAAGACCGTGGCCCGTCCGTGGTTATTTGGCCGGACAAGAGCTAGAGAGGTCCGAGGATTAAAACACGGACGCAGCATGTCGGCACTATTTTCTTCAATTATGCACCGTCTGTTTATTCCACCGAGATTAATCTCACCTAATGCATGAGACTTCTGCATGGTCTCATCTCACCTACTGCACCGCCATCCCTATCGTCTTCTTCAAATTCCTCTGCTATATAAACCCATTCCTCCTCTCCTATACGAGGATCTATCCATCATCGATCCACTACACCACAAATCACACGTTCATCCCATTTTCCTCCCGTCTTCTCCATTTTGTTTCTTTTCATTCCACCATATCCACCTCTAGTCCTACGTATACAAATAGCAGAAACAAATCCAGGAGTCGATGATTTCGACTACTCTTGTTTCTGTTTATCTATTTAATATGTTAGGCTAGAATATTATACTCTGGGAAGGGTTATTATGTGTTTGTATTAATTATGCAATATGTTTTACTGGTTTATTTTAATACAGTGTGTTACGATTAAGCTTATCTCTCGCCTTTTAATAAATTACATGAATTTATTAAAATGCTTTACTAAATCTATTTTGATCGTAACACCGTGATAAATAGACAGGTTAATTAAGCCGTAAATCTGGAGAAAGCTTATTATGATTTAATAAGTTAGTATTTTCAGATGCAATTATAATTTCCCGCACTTAATGTCCGTTTACATGTGTTTTGCTCGAATCTAGATTAGATCGAGCATTTTCTGGTAAACGAATTCTTTTGAGTCTATGATTTAGTCCTTAAGATAATAACAGGAATTTTTCCAAACTATTATAATAAAACCGGTAGACATAGCTTAAAAGAGCAGACTATAATAATCTCACTCAAAGTCCCGTTTAATTTACCTTTTACTTAGTTTATTTTATCTTTCCTTTTTATTTGTAAAAACAAGTCAATTAATCCCCCTTTTTGTGACAAAGCTTAGGTACTTAATAATTCCCCTTAGTCCCACGGTTCGATATCCGGTCGCCTCCACTTTACTATACTACTGCGACCGGGATTTGTTTGCAGCCCGTAAGGTATTTTGAGTTTTTAATTTCTTTTTTCATTTGTTTTAACTACACCAGTTCCAACCACTCTCATTTTCCTGTATGCAAAATGGCGCCGTTGCCGGGGACTAGATTTATTCTAGTCCCTAAGCCCCGGATAATTCACTTGTTATATTAGATTATTTTGTTTATATAATCTTGTTTGTTGTTTATACCAATTTCTGTTATATTTTGTTTATATTATTATGTGTGTTGTTTATACTAATTTTTGTTATTTAATTATTCCAACAATTTAAATATCGCATTAATTACAGTTATTTAATTTTCTGTCATTTAATTTTCCGTCATTTAATTTCAGTAATCTAATTTCTAACATTTAAATTCTGTCATCTAATTACTAACATTTAAATTCTGGAAAATCATCAATTCTAACTTTATTCAGTAATCTAATTTCTGACATTTAAATTCTGTCATCTAATTCCTAACATTTAAATTCTGTCATTTAAATTCAAGCAATTTAATTATGCGCTCTTTCTTTTAATTAATTACTTAGCATTTATTTTTTAATCCTTTTTTCTTTATTTTCGGTTTAATTACTCTAATGAAAAAAAATAAAAAAAAATTATAAAAAAAAACGAAGTTTACTCGTGTCCGGCCTTTAAAAGCCAGACACAAAATCGGTCACGCTAATAAAAAAAACAGAACTCACGTCTGACCATAAAGGCCGGACGCAAGCCGGACGCAAGAAATGAAGAACCCGTCCACCCATATTTGGACGGACGAATACCCGGACGTCCCTAGTAAAACATAAATAAAAACTTACATTTGGCCTGTCCGAACCAGCTGGTTCGAACACTGGTCCGGACAGGTCGCATTTCCGAATCTAAAAGAACGTCCGAATCGGAAAGTCTGTACATTTCTCCCAAATTCAAAACCAACGAACATAACGCAAAATCGCCTCAATCTTCCTTTGGCTCTAGATTCTTCATTTCTCCACCAAATCAAGCAAGGTTGGTACCGAAATCTTCGTTTTTCAATTCTCTACATTTCTATAGCTACAAATCCACAAACCATCAACCACACAAGGAGAAATTTTCATCTGAACTTTCAAACCCTGGGAGGACGATTTCAAAAATTTGAGTTTGTTCTTGCATTTTCTTGAATCAATTTCTTCTTCTACAATCATCCTATACTCACACAAGGTAAAATCTATACTTTTTACACTTAAGTTTGTGTTTTGAATGAATTCCAATTAAGGTAAAAGGTACGAAGAGTAATATTGATTATTTTGCATTTTTTCAATTCTATAAACTTGTTGTAACTGAATGGTTTATGATTGTACGATGTTGTGAGTGGATTTATTGGATAACGGTATTGCATATTGAATGTGATTGATTTAATTGTGGAGAATTGAAGATTTTAGGGGAGATTCTGTCGAAATTCGTAGAATTGTGCATATTTATTTATGTTTGTAGTTCATACTATTTTTCTACTTGCTTTCTATGTTCTAATTTGCTAAGTGTTTATGTCGGATATAATGCTCTTTGGTGGATTAATTTAATTTCAAAATTTATTAGTATGGTTCGCACTCGTGGTGGACACTTTGGTGCTACTAGGGGCAATTGCCCCGGTGCGTCCTCTTCTGCACCTCCTCCCCAGCCGACTCTACGGGAGGATGGATTTATTTCAGCGGAGGCTCGAGCCTGGTATGATCAGGGTAAGGATTTTGTGATGGAGAGGCGAATAGCGCCTGAGGTGATCGAGGCCACAGGGGTGGACACCCTGTTTGCTAGTTTTGGACTCTCATGGGTCCTAAAGATGGGTGAGGGACTCTTCCTTCCAGCCATGGTTAGAGAGTTCTATCGAATGCCCAGGCGGGTAACCAGAGGATTACTTCTTTCATCCACCATCTCCCCGTCGAGATCACACCAGAGACCTTCTCTACTATACTGCAGATGCCAGTTAGCCCTGACCATATCAGAGGATTTACAGAGGATCACCTGCGCAGATCAAAGACGAGGTGGCTCCAGGATGTAGGTCGGACGACCCGACGTAGAGGGGAGGAGGACAAGGATGTCCTCCCTTACACGAGTTTCCCCACCTTGCTATAGAGACTATTCTTAGAGATCCTTAGTCATCAGATCCGGCCCCATGCCGCAATCGATGCTTCTGATAAGGATTGCGCTTTATTGGACTACTTCCTCTCGCCATCTCCACCCACTCAGCGCGTCTCTATTCCACACATCATGTTTAGCCAGCTACATAAGGTGGTGTACTATCTTAGGACGAAGAAGAAGAAGAAGATTACTCCTATTTTTCCCTTATTCATCCAGCACCACCTTTGCTCTATCTTTCCAGAGGGCGCCACACATGGATTAGAGGTCCGGACGGGAGAGCGCCCAGTCACATTGCAGACTGTGAGGCGCTGGGGCTTCATGCGCTTAGATGACGGTACCTGGGTCAGAGGTCGCACTGGCCAGTCTTCCACCGCTTCCTCCACTGCAGCAAGGCCTTCTACAGGAGCTACGCCTTCATCTGATCCCGAGCCACCTTCTACAGCACAGGGAGCTGAGCCCTACGAGCCGACAACCACCATGAAACAGGCTCCAGCTCTTGTTCCGATACCTCCTATCCCGTCAGAGCTGCATACCTAGTTTCAGGCCTTCCATCAGATGCAGCAGCAGATGCACCAGCGGTTTGAGAGCTTTGAGCAGACACAGCAGAGGGTGCTGGCTGAGCAGACTGCGCTCCGCGAGGCCCAGAAATATATGACAGAGCGCTTAGACCGGAGTGAGGATTTGCATGCACAGACAGCTCAACAGCTTTCACGGTCGAATGAGCAGCAGGAGCGGACGGCTCAGCTCATACAGCATCTCCTCACTCAGATAGGCCAGGGACTGCAGCAGCCACCACAACCACCACAGTGATCTTTCTTTCCTTTTATTTAGTTTTTATATATCTCTCATGTTCACTAACTTATTGTAGAACTCGTATTGTTTTAAATCTTGTCCTACTTTGTGTACTCAGGAGGTAACAGTACACTTTTATTTTCTTGCTAATGCTTTTATTTTATGTAGTGCATTTTTATTTATGTATTTCCTCTTACTCCATCTACATCTTATATTTTTCTTGTTAATGCTTTTATTTTATGTATTTTACATGCTATTTATGGTGCCACTTGAGTTTTGCTGGCTATACAGGTTTTTCTTTTCCAAATAAATTCTATATTTAACATATAACTGAACTCACATATGGAAAGCAACCTCAGTTGTTCTGGCAATTTTGATATCTCCCCGGTTGGACACTTGCGTGAACTTAAGTGTGAGGAACGTTTCACCCCTACCAAGGCTTTAAGTGTGAGGAAGGGCACCTTCCTCAATCTACGATACAAGGGAGTCTGTTCCTTCTTAATTATATTAATGTTCAACCTACCTTACGTTAAAGCTTCTTTATTAATTTAATCCTTTATGAGTCTGGCATAATTTGAAAGGTCCTTTTCTTGATTTTATTTTTGTAACACCCCTACTACGCACATCACATTACTTGGAATCGCAGCGGAATATAAACGACTAAACAGTAACTAAACGATTGGTGCTACAACGCCGTCAACCACCCATGTGGTTAACAAGGCTGAATATATACAAGTGTACCGGTCTGATGATCAGACTCCTGAGCATTGAACTAATAACCATATATATACATCAACAAAATACCAAGGTTTACATAAATCCTTCATTGTATACCGTCACTATAAACCGTCATAAGTAGATAACACGCCACGGGAGCACAGGCGATCCCAGGGCAAACATCCAAAGTACTCCAAAGTAAACTACACCCTAGGATCTAGAGCCACTCCGCTTCTTCGATCCTCATCCTGCAGTAAAAGAAATATGGATCCCCCGAGGGGGTCCAACCTTGGCTGGCATGGTTAAGCGCAGCCCATCGACTACCGGAATGCGCGCAAACTATTTGTCATGATGACATGGTATTTATTTTTAAAACACAACTCATACATCTATAACATAACATGGGTATGTACACATCATAACACACATCAACACATCCATTCCTTTTAGGAAGAGAACCACACAGTTAGTCCCCATTGAGAGCCTAGAGAATGTTGCCATGCTCATACTTAGCTCGTTACATAACTCGTTTACCGTCCGGTTAGATTGAACGGTTAACTTAACACAAGGTGCCTCGGATATGATCCAAGCACCGAAATAACACATAGTATGCCCCTGTGGCCCGACGTGAGTCAGTAAAATAGCCTTGGTTAAGCTAAAGGGAAGGTTGGAACCAAATTGGAAACTCAACCATAACATACAGAGAGAATCGAACCGGTTATGACATCGACTCCCATGCTCACACGCGTGGCCGGAACAGACGGACTCCTCACTTCCCCCGTATAGCCCATGTTAGTAGTTCATCATTGAACTCAACAAACATTCACAATAACAGGTCAAGTCTTGTTAGACACACGCAAGGGAAGAGAGTCACATTAATCAACATAATAATATTCAACAACTGTAAACTTTTTACATGGTTTAATTTACAAAGTATAAACACACAGAAAAACAAACAACACACAAGCCGGTGTAAACCGGTAGGCAACAGACTGCAAGAAACCATACCTCGTCCTTGCCTCGACTGGTTTCCACCTTGAGAGATTCCTAAACACATTAGTAACGTCGGTTAAGAACGCACTAGTCCATTATTAACATTATCTACTCAACATTACTAGTTATTTTATTTTACCTTGTTACAACTTTTCATCCTTTAATAGCCTTTAAAACCACCTAACATGTCTTACATAACCTTATAATATCATTACTAACCAACTACCATTTTTAGATAACAATCCCATCTTAAAACAATAATTTTTGGTCCATACAGTGGCTGTCCGAACTTGTGTCCGAGCTTCCAAGTTCGGACGCAAGCCGTGACTTTAGACAGAAGAAAACAGACACACGTCCGAACTTATGTCCGGACTTCGGAAGTTCGGAACGTGAGCCGAGAAAAATCTAGACAGAAATCCATGCGTCCGAACATGTGTCCGGACTTCCCAAGTTCGGACACAGTTCGAGGATAATCCTAAGGATGGGTGGGTACGTCCGAACATGTGTCCGGACTTCCCAAGTTCGGACACTGTTCGCGAGTGAGAATTTTTTACCCAACAGGGCCTGTCCAAACTTCCACGTCCGGACGGAAGTTCGGACAAGGCATTATTCTCCATTTTCTAAGCCTTTTAAACACTTAACCAAATTTCCCCAAAGCCTCCAACACTTATAGTATCTTATCCTTAAGTTTCTAAGTGGTATTCCTTGCCTCTTCCAATCATTATTCCTAGATATTTCTCCACACAACATCATTACTTAACAATCGTTTCTTACAAACTAAAACTCCTTATGTCATCCTTGAAATCCCTTTTTCTAAGCTTACACTTCCCTCCTTATTTACCAAAGTTTTCCTAAGCCTTATCTAAGTCCAAAATGACTTTGGTACATACTAAAAATCTCAAGATCATGCCTAAGTCCTTATTACACTCTAGAACATTCCTAGTTCATCAAAATTCCTTTACAAGATCTTGAACTCCTTATCCATTTCCTAAATTTTGACATAAGTCTCCTAGTATTTGTTACACCTTAGCACATTGTTTTCATCATTAAACATCCTAGAACACCAAGAACACTTTCTTACACAACTTCACCAATTCACACTACATCACAATATAGTGCATAATTTAATTGCATGGCACTTAGGCCCTTAAAATGCATGGCTCTTAGGCCCTTAAAGTGCTTAATCATAAACACTGAATTTCCACAATATATATGCCTTTAACCTGCGATTACATACAACAAGACAATGTTATTTTACTAGTCTCCTTGAGAACATTTACTAGGTCATTCACCATTTGCTCATTAGGTAGTTTTAACAAGCATTATAAGCTCATTTCTCCTAAGGCATTAAACAACATTAGGTTAGTAGATTCACCTCTTTTCCAAACAACTTCCTTCTTGTTTCTTTTAAAAACCGGTAAGGTATTTGATTCTTTGTCAAGTTCTAAACAATATACAAACATTATAATGAGTATTCAAGCTATAAGCTTCATCTCATTGCAAACCCTAATTTTACATTGTTTGAAAAACATTAATGTAGTGTTTTACCTGATCTTTGAAGGGAGTTTGAATATATAACAAGAGAGGACTCCACCTAGTCCATGAAGAGTTGGAATGAAGCTAGAACAAAGTCACACAAAGAGCTATATCAATGTGTATTTTCGGTCAAGGTAAAAACATGGAGGAAACATGATTTTTCTTTGAGATTCCTTACCTAGAAGCAAAGAAGAGTAATAATATGTAGAAATACAAGCTCAAGCTCCTTCAATGGTGGAACTCCATGGCACCGAAATGGG
>JAIOTZ010000515.1:0-48928 GCA_023374045.1 Limonium bicolor
CTCCTATTTGCGAGCAATTTCCTGATTTGACGGGTTACTTTTCTTCAGATCCTGCGCGTGAAAACACCTTGGAAGCTACTGACCTTTGTGCTGGTCCTTCGTCTGAACCAGGTTTGATTCCTGCTATGTCTTCTGCTTCCGGCTTTGTATATACTTGATAATGTGACCATTTGGTTTTTGCTACTGCGGCAGTCTCTGTTCCTGCCAAACAAAAACTAAAGAAGAAAACCATATCAAAGCCGAAGGCTTCTCAGCTAGGGTATCAGGGGAAGGACAAACCTCCGGCGATCCTGAGGCTTCAGGATCATTTTCTATTGACGTTGCTGGGGCCAGGACGCGGTAAGGAGTAGAGGAATGGAATACCGCGAGGTGCCTGAGAATCCTGAGCTAAGGAGTAAGCAGAGAGAAGACTTCATAGCTCCCTCTTCTTCCTCCCCTCCTTCCTGTTCAAGAATCTTATACTGGACCATCTCAAAAGGAGGGGTGGTTCTACTACCGCGGGCACCCCCTCCCTCTGCTGTCCTGTGATGCCACCAAGTACTCTTCTCTATGGAAGGAGGCAATTAGAAGATCCAATCATCCAGACGGGATCTTCGCTCCCCCGGCAACCTTCACTGCTACCAAAAACAGGCTGCGGATTGGAGACGGGGGGGCAGATGCTATCATGCGGCATTCCCTTCCGGCTGATGATGTGCTTGACATGCTGTGGGGGGGAATTTTTCAGGTTGACTCGTGTGTCTTCTTATGTTTCCTTTTTCGTTTTAGTGCGGCTCCTTCCCTGATTTTGTGTACCGTTGCTTTTAGGTGATGTCCATGGCCCAAAGCACTGAGATTCACTTCGGCAATCTCAAATCCAGGCTTTGCCGTGAGGAAAGTCGAGCTAACAAAGCTGAAGAGGAGCTGAGGCTGACCCGCTCCTCTCGACACTTACATTGACCAGGTCGAGTACGAGATCGATCGTAAGGCAAAGGAGAGAACCGAGGCAATCAATAAAGAACTGCAGTCATCCCGGCGCGAATGCGAGCGTCAGCGTGATGATATGAGCTACAGCTGCAGAAACTTCGTGGAGAGAATCTTTCTCTAAGAGGCCGGATCAAGAGGCCGATGATACATTGATTGAGGTATGAAACCATCTCTTCTTTCCTTGGCTTTGGATAAGCTGATCGGTTCTTTCTTTGACCTGGGCATTATGCTGGATCAGGTGCGTGCTATGCACCGGAATGATGTGAACAATCTTCAGGCTGAGAAGGCCTTTTTTATGATGAGCGGAATTCTTTAAGCAGGAAGCTGAGACACTCGAGCTGGAGAAGCAAACTCTTCAACGGGAGAATGAAGCTCTTGTGAAGGAAAAAGAAAAGCTCATGCAGGATTTAGATTCCTTGACGGAAGAAAAGGCTATGCTGGAAGAGCAGTTGAGGTCTTCTTTTGATCAGGAGAGGAAATCTCTGCTCCAAGATTGTTCTTCTTGGAAGAAGAGAAGAAAACCCTTGCTGCGGACAAAGCCGCCCTGAAGAAGAGAGGGCCAGGCTGGAGGAGAAAGTAAAGGAGCTGGAAGGAGCTAAGTCTCGTTCAAGCCGAGAGTACTGGGCTGTCGAGCCATGGTAAGCTTTTAGATCTCCGCCTTTTGTTTTTTTTTATTTCTTTCTCTTCTTACCTTTTATTCCGGCCAGGCATGAGTCCTGCCAATCTCTGAAGCACGTCACTCAGCTGAATGGCCGGTTGGTTCGTGCTAAAGAGGAGCTGTCATCACCAACTCAGAGCGTGATAAGTACCGAGCCCAAGTTCTGACTCTTGAATCCCAAGTGACCAGGCTTAAATCGTTCTCCCGGCAATCTCAAGAGGAGGTACAGAAGCAAGGCACCATTAATGCTCATCTAAAGGAGTCTTTTGCCTCGCAGTGTCGTCGGATAGTCGACATTTGCCAGCAAATTGTTTCAGATCACTCCCTTGAGAAAGGAGAGTTGCTGGATGATGATTTATATAACAAGCTGGAATTCAAGGCCGTTGCTCAGAAGTCCAATTTCTTCTCAGAACTCGAGAGGTTCTGCCGTAGTCCTGGGGAGACATGTTTTGGTGGTGGTGAGGCCTCATTTCTTCCGGCTGGAAGTAATATCCTGCCATCCGGCGGAGGAATGCCGCGTCTGTCCAGAAAGTCCAAGTCTTCTGAGAGTGTAGCTGGCAGTGGTGATAGATTGTTGACTCCTGGCGAGGAAGCTGTGGAGAAAGCAGAATAGAAGTTCTAAGCAGAATATAATTCTTTTTTTGTTTTTTTAGAGGGGTTCTTGTTTCGGCCTGTATATTTTTGTGTTTACCGAACGATTATATTTGTAACCGTGTTTACCCCATATTTTGGGAGGAATATAAGCCTATACTTTTTACCATATTTAGCTATTTGTCTGTCGAAGTAGCTCTTTTGAGCCAAGTTTTTATTGCTGCGACATCTCTCTCTCTTTTTTTTAAAAAAAAGAATGGCGCACCTATGCGAGTTATGCTGGAATGGTATTCGTTTTTTCACAAGGGGCCTTTGGTTTTGGACCCTCTGTTCCGGCCAGACCTCTTTTCTCTCTTTTTTTTAAAAAAGTATGGTACCCATGGTTTTTAGTCATCTTTTTAGGATATGAAGCGTAGGATTCTGTGGTCTGCTAGCGGACGCCTGTTTTTTAAGGTAAGATAGCTTGCGGCTCATTGGCCGGATGTTTCTTTCAAGGCATGACAGCCTGCGGCTTGTTGGCCGGATGTTTTTTTCAAGGCATGACAGCCTGCGGCTCGTTGGCCGGATGTTTCTTTCAAGGCATGACAGCCTGCGGCTCGTTGGCCGGATGTTTCTTTCAAGGCATGATAGCCTGCGGCTCGTTGGCCGGGTTTTCTTTCAAGGCATGATAGCCTGCGGCTCGTTGGCCGGATGTTTCTTTCAAGGCATGATAGCCTGCGGCTCGTTGGCCGGTGTTTCTTTCAAGGCATGATAGCCTGCGGCTCGTTGGCCGGATGTTTCTTTCAAGGCATGATAGCCTGCGGCTCGTTGGCCGGTGCTTTCTTTTTCTTTAAGGCATGATAGCCTGCGGCTCGTTGGCCGGTGTTTCTTTCAAGGCATGATAGCCTGCGGCTCGTTGGCCGGTGCTTTCTTTTCTTTCAAGGCATGATAGCCTGCGGCTCGTTGGCCGGATGTTTCTTTCAAGGCATGATAGCCTGCGGCTCGTTGGCCGGTGCTTTCTTTTTCTTTCAAGGCATGATAGCCTGCGGCTCGTTGGCCGGTGCTTACTTTCAATACCTCAGGGGGTGATCAGTCCCCTGGCAAAAAAGTACCTGCACTTTCGTTAAAAAATACCTCATTTTATTGATTTTGTCTAGCAATGTTTTTTACACATAAAACTTTTTTAAACATTCAGCATGCCAAGAGTGAGGCAGTTCGTATCCTTCACCATTTTTCAGACGGTATGAAGCTCGTCCTGTTTTCTGGTATGATGTATGGCCCTTCCCATTGAGGTTCCAACTTCTTGGGTTGCTTAACTTCTCGGAGGACTAATTCTCCTGGGGCAAAACTTCGTTCCTTTATCCTTCTGTTGAAATACCTCTCTACCTTGGATTTATCCTTTGCCATCCTAACTGCGGCGGCCATCCTGGTTTCTTCAAGGAGATCTAGGTGATCCTGTATCCCCTGAGTGTTGACCCCTTCATTATATGATTCCAATCTTATGGATGGCACTACAATTTCCGCTGGAATGACGGCTTCCAAACCATATGTCAGTCTGTAAGGTGTTTCTCCTGTTGGCCCTCTTTCCGTCGTTCTGTATGACCAGAGGACCTGGGGTAACAATTCTGCCCACTTTCCCTTTCTTTCATCGAGTTTTCTCTTTATTGCCTTTACTATCTGCCCATTCGCATTCTCAACCTGCCCGTTTGCCTGAGGGTGGGCTACTGACGCAAACCTTAATCCGATCTTCCACTCTTCACAGAATTCTCGGAAGCTTTCGCAATTGAACTGTGTTCCATTATCAGTTATTATTACTTTTGGTATGCCAAACCTGCATACCACGTATTTCCAAATGAACTCTTGTGACTTCCTAGCCGTGATGGAGACAGTAGGCATTGCCTCGACCCATTTTGTGAAGTAGTCGATAGCGACGTATATGAATCTGAACCTCCCTGGCGAAGAAGCCGGGAATGGGCCCACAATGTCCAATCCCCACATAGCAAAGGGAATCGGGCATATGATAGATTTTTGTTCCGCCGGTGGGGTATGTATCTTGTTTCCATGTTCTTGACACTTGCGGCATTTTTGTATATACTCTTTGCAATGTTCCATTATTTTTGGCCAAAAATATCCGAGTCTCAAGATTTTGTGAGTTGTGGTCCTCTCCCCTGGTGATTTCCGCAGAGCCCATCATGTATTTCTCTTATCAATTCTGCCCCTTCAGTTATGGTAACACACTTTAAAGCCGGTCTTGCAAAGGATCGCTTATACAGCTGATCATCTTCAATAAAAAACGATGCGGCTCGCCTTTTTACTATTCTGGCCTCCTTTTCATCTTCCGGCAATTTTCCTTGCCGTATGTAATCTATGATTGGAGTCATCCAGGATTCTTCTTGGTTATCTGTCTCTACTGCCAACACCTGAGTTCCTTCTATGCTTGGGGAAGTTCTGACTTCTAGCCATATTTCATTGGGTACTTTTTCGGCCATGCTTGCTAATTTGGCTAAGGCATCTGCTTCGACATTCTTTTCACGGGGAAGGTGTTTTAGCTCACATCGTTGGAAATTTGCCCTTAGCTCCTGGGCCTTGAGCAAGTACTTCCATAGCTTTTCCTCTTTGACCTCATAGATGTTGTCATTTTGTCTTGCCACCAACATAGAGTCCGAGTATACTTCTAATTCTGTTAAAAACAGGTTATTTTTCATAAGTTTTTATTTTAGAGGATTTTAAGAGGAAAAAACGGAGAAGGTGTTTTTCTTTTGGAACCTGTCGCCCCGAGGGCTGTAGCTACTTCCAATCCCTGGATAAGAGCTTCGTATTCGGCTTCATTATTAGTGACATCAAAGTCCAGACGGAAGGCATAATTTAAGCTTTGCCCATCTGGCGCCTGTACCACTATTCCAGCTCCTGCCCCACTTTTGCATCGAGCCCCATCAACCAAGATGACATATGGACTCTGAGCTTGCTTTTCTTCTTTTGCGAAGTTGGTTTCCGTTATAAAGTCTGCTAAGGCCTGAGCTTTTATTGCTGTTCTGGGCAAGAAGTGAATTTCGTATTGTGTCAGCTCTACTGTCCAGCTTACCATCCGGCCGGAGGCATTCGGATTGTTCGCAATTTGTTTGAGCGGCCAGTTGGTCCTGACAAAGATTCGATGTGACTGGAAGTAGGGCCGCAGCTTTCTTGATGCCACTACTAGTGCGAACAAGATTTTCTCTATGTTGGTGTACCGTCCTTCTGTCGGGCTCAAGATTTTGCCCGTATAATAAACTGGTATCTCCCTTTTCTCCTCCATGATTAGGACAGCTGCCACCGCCCAATCTGTTGCGGATAAGTAAAGATATAGATCCTGTCCTGGGGCAGGTACACCCAGCTTAGGTAGATCCCGAAGCATCTCCTTGATCTTCTCAAAGGCTTCTATGCATTCTTGTCCCCACTGGAATTTACTGTTCTTCCTTAGAATATTGAAGAATGGGATCGACTTTTCTTGTAGCTTAGAACAGAACCTACTTAATGCTGTCAGTCTCCCATTCAAAGCTTGAACATCTTTGATGTTTCTTGGGGGAGAAAGGTCGAGGATGGCCTGACTTTTTTCTGGATCAACCTCAATACCTCGTTGTCCAACGATGAAACCAAGAAACCTCCCTTTGGTTACACCAAACACACATTTTTCCGGATTTAGTTTGATTTGGTACTTATCCAGAGTGTCGAATGTTTCTTCTAAATCCTTCATGTGTTGTTCTTTTGACGGACTTTTCACAACTATGTCATCAACATAAGCTTCAACATTCCGGGCAATTTGTTTACAAAACACTTTGTCAATCATACGCTGAAAAGTGGCCCCTGCATTCTTTAGGCCGAAAGGCATTACTTTGTAACAGAATGTTCCGGCTGAAGTAATGAAGGAGGTCTTTTCCGAATCATCCTCTTTCATTTTTATTTGATTATAGCCGGAGAAAGCATCCAAAAAACTTAGCACGGAACTCTGGGCAGTTGAGACCACCAATCTATCTATTGATGGTAGAGGATAAAAATCCTTAGGACATGCTTTATTCAAATCTGTGAAATCCACGCACATTCTCCATTTTCCATTTGCTTTTTTCACCATAACAACATTAGCCAACCACCGTGGGTAAGCCACCTCCCTGATGAATCCGGCCTTGAGGAGTTTTTGGACCTCGGTTCGTGCGGCCAAATCTCTTTCCTCCCCTATTACCCTTTTCCTTTGCCTGACCGCCGGATGCTTAGGGTCCACCATGAGCTCATGCCGGATAACGCTTGGGTCTATACCAGGCATCTCGTCCGTGCTCCAAGCGAATGTTGCCCTCTCTGGGAGGATCTTGGGTTGTTCGATATTCTTCTTCTCCTTGATCCGGCCCTGAGGAGGAAGGTAACCTTCCCTTGAACTCCTTGTCTGATCCCACAGTTTTAACCACCTCCTCACTAGGAAGGCTGTCCATGATACGGACTTCACACATTCGGGCCATCTTTTGGCTTCCTCTTATTGTGACTACCCTCCCACTTGAGGTTAAGTACTTCATTTTTAAGTGATGAGTGCTGTGGATGGCTTTGAAAGCATTGATCCCTGGTCTCCCGAGGTACATGTTGTATCCAGAGAGGCCTGGCACAATAAAAGCTGTGAGCTTCTCTGTTCTCCTTTCATCTCCTTGGCCCAGGGTCATTGTGAAGTCTATACTGCCGGAAGATGTGGTAGAGACACCTCCCACAAATCCTCCTAGGACCGCCGAATAAGGCTTGATCCGGTCTTTAGGTACCTCCAGCTTCTTAACTGCTTCGGCTGATATGACATTTGCTCCGGCCCCACTATCGATTAGAATTCCCTCCATCATCCGATCGTTTACTTGTGCACGGATGACAAGTGGATCGTTGTGTGGGTATAGGACTCCATCCTCATCTTGTCGGAGAAGAAAATTGGAGGAAAATTTTCCTTTTTGGCAATTTTTCTCTCCGGCAGCTCTTGATGCACTGATGGATGTGTCTTTTCCTTTCATTAGGGGTTAGTGGTCCTACTTCTGAAAATAGTCCTGTGGGTTTTCTTAGAGGAAGTTTCGTTAGCTTTCTCTTTTTTTTGGAAAGAAAGGAGGTTTATCAATAGTAAAGAATGCGAAAAGAATGGAAATTTTATTTCTCCTCTTAGTAATATGATGTTTTTGACAATTTATGCAACACAAAATTTCATCCTAAAACAGATTGCAAATTGTACTCCAAATATTTATCCTGAATAAAGGGAAAGGGAACTTTTACTCTCCTTTGTACAAACCTGTTATCATCCCCACTGATTTGCCGGGGTCAAGCCTAGGGTGGATCTCTTCCTCCTGTCGCCCTCGGGGTGTACTCTGGGCATTGCTTTGTTGACCGCCATACTGCCTTTGCACTCCGGCCTGTTGCTTTCCCTTCTTCTTATTCTCCTCAATGACTCGGAGCTCTTTGGCCAGGGTAGCACAGTTTACTGTCCGATGACTGCGATTTCCATGGAATTCGCAGAATGCAACCGGAATTTCTCCCTGTGGTGGCTTCCTTGGCGGAGGGAATCCTTCTCTTACTGCAGCGGCATATTTCCCTGGGTCAATATAGACAACAGTCTTTGCCCCCTGGTGCTGCGACCCCTGAGAGGAAGATCCGGCGGTGACCTACCATAATATGGCTTGTACCTTGACCCTCCTCTTCCGGCATTTCCCCCGAGTCCTTCCTTCTTCTCTGGTACCCCTGCGGCTTTGAAGCTATCGGCCAGCTCTTTAGCCTTGTTCTCGGCTATCTCAGATTTTAAAAAATCATGGATCATTTCAGCTAATTCTCCTTGAGTCTTCGGCGCCTTTGTCGCAATTTTTCCAGCAAGCCGAGGCTGAGCCAGGCCATTCCCAAAGGCCTTAATCAAGATCTTTTCATCAACATCGTCGATCTCTGCGACCTACCTGTGGAAACGCTCGCTGTATTCCTTCACGGTTTCTCCTTTTCGCTGTTTAACGTCCATCAATTCTATTGTTTCTTTTTTAACCTTCTTACTCGCAGCAAAATATTGCTGGAAATCTTCAGTCAATTGCTTGAAGCTCGTGATGGATTGAGGCGGTCTCGTGGAGATCCATCCCAATGCTCTTTTTGAAAGTGTTCCGGGGAACAGATTGCAGAGAGCGAGGGAGCTAATCCCCTGAGTGTTCATGGCGAACATGAATTTTTTGATATGCTGAGCAGGATCTCCAGTCCCGTCATACTTCTCAATTGCCGGGGCGACAAAGTGCGGCGGGAGTTTCGCCTTCCTTATCCGCTCCGAGAAGGGGTACAAGCTCATATCTATTTGATCATCTTCCTCCATCTCTTCTTCATCGATGATTGAATTGCGCTTTTTTTCCTTACTCTCTTCCCCATTGCTACCCTTGGAGTCTCTGTTTTTCAATTGCTCAATTGCCTCCGTCATCTCGTCCCATTTTTTGGTACTCCTCGTCCTTTGCATCAATTCCTGCTGCAAAGTCTCATTTCCCTCTACGATTTTTTCGTCAATGGATCTGACCAATCCTTTCAGCATGTCTTCTAGATCTTTCTTGGAGATGGCCTCTGGCATCTCCGAACTCATCCTTTCCTCGGAGTGGTTGTTATCTTCAACAGCGTTCCTTGATGCTTTCCTTGACCTTGGAGCCATCTTTCGTGTTTCAATCCTGCAAAAAACGTCATTAGTTATTTAGGATTTCCACTATGAATCGCCGTAGATTACTTCCCTGCTTCTAGGTGGTCTCGTGGTTGCCTCTTGCTGTTCGTTTCCCACAGACGGCGCCAAATGAAACAGTACTATCCTAATGCGACCAAGTTTGATCCCAATGCAACAGTACATCTATCCTAGTGCGTCCCGATCTAATCCCCTATCTTACTTTACCTGATTTCGGACACAGAGCCTCGTGAAAGTAGAGAGGGAGAGAGAGTTTCTATTTGAGTCGAATTGCGAGTTTGATTGCCCAAAATCACATATCTTATTTCATAGGGGTACACTCTTATTTATAGTTTTTTGGGCCTGGTCCCTTTGGTGTCAGCCTGTATTTTATATGTTTAAGTACGGTTTTACCCCTTCTTAGTCCCTTTGGTCGACCACAGGCGGCCGACCGTACTACATTTTGCTTTGCCTAAGTCCCATTCTCATCCGGCTGAAGGACGGCCGGATGACCTATGTGCTTCTACCCTTATCCGGCTAAGGCGGCCGGATGACCTATGTGCTTTTACCCTCATCCGGCTAAGGCGGCCGGATGCTCTATTTGTTCTACTCTCATCCGGCTGAAGGAGCCGGATGTTCTTCGCATCCTGCTTTGGTCTTGACACCATTTCTTCCCTTCTCATCGATAAATCTGTGGAAAACTTATTTTGATTAAATAAGTTAGTATTTTCAGATGCAAAATATAATTTCTCGTACTTAATGTCCGTTTACATGTGTTTTGCTCGAATCTAGATCAGATCGAGCATTTTCTGGTAAACGAGTCCTTTTGAGTCTATGATTTAGTCCTTAAGATAATAACAGGAATTTTGCCAAACTATTATAATAAACCGGTAGAGATAGCATAATTAATCAGATTATATAAACCTGAACCTGGAGTCCCGTTTAATTTATCTTCTACTCAGTTAATTTTATCTTTCCTTTTTATTTATAAAAGCAAGTATATCAATTCCCCCCTTTTGTGACAAGCTTAGGTACTATATTATTTCGCTATAAGTCCCACGGTTTGACCCCGGCCGCTTCTGTCTTACTATACTACTGTGACCGGGTTTTATTTGCAGCCCGACGAATATTTGAGTTATTAATTTCCTTTTCCATTGTTTTAATTACACCAGTTCCAACCACTCATAATATACAGTCTGCAAAACCCTTAATCATCGTTTGATAACTTCATTGGTGCTATATGCTGTAGTGATACCTCACAATTGGGAAAATATGATGAAGTATCCCTTGTTTGTGGTGTGACATAACTTGATAAGTCCTTGTTAGCCAAGCTTAGAAATATGTGGATATTAGATTTGGGGCAACAAAACTTTTGAGTGGAATGAATTTTTGTTAGAAAACCCTAAGAAAATGACAAAATATAGAAACATCACCATGCGAGATGGGCAGAAGTGAAAGATTAGCAAATCAGGAGATGTTTTTATGGGTAAAAAATAATGTTATGTTTGTTGAAGGTCTGGTATTCAATCTTGTATCGGTCAAAAGATTCATTGAACATATAGGTAAACTTTTAGTTTTTCATGGGGAATATTGTGCATTACAGGAGTCTAAATTACAGGAAGAAGTAAAAAAAATCAAATATTAACAATCAAGGCTTTATTTTCTTGATCTAATCAGCGTGGGGGATTACAAGAAGAAGAACATAATTCGCTCTCTAATAAGTTTTGCAACTTCAAGAAAGGAAATTTTTAGTCTTGATTATCTAAAGGATCTGATGCTATGGCTAATAGGTTAGGACATATGTATGTCACTCATGGATTATGTTTTTAAGAAGCAAGGCGCAAGCAATGGGAAACATCATTTATATGACTGAAACATAATTTTGAAAGAAAGTCACTCATATGTAGTGATAACACCTATGAACTAGCTCTCAAATAGATGTGAATTTATTTAAGAAAAATGGCATAATACTCCAGACCACTTGCTCTCATGCACCTCAGCAGAATAGGGTTGTTGAGAGAAAACAACGGCCTCATAATGTAGGTTGGTAGATCATTATTGTTCCAGTCAGGTCTTGACATAGAAAATTGGGCATGTGCATTTGTGCATGTCACCTATATTATAAATAGAACAACCTCTACGGTTGTTAAAAATCTTAGTCCTTTTAAAATAATGTATAATAAAAAAATCAAATTTTATAGACACAAGACTTAATAAGAACACACTAAAACCTAGATGAATCACCTATATCTATCTAGTGAACCCACCTCACACAAATGGTTACATTGGTAAGTGTATAAATGACCATGTTATAAGGGTTTATTTCATGTGTTTTATCAAAGTTTATCATGCTCATTTCTCAACTTTAGCTAGTTTTCCAGAATGTTTGTGTTTTATTGGTGTTCATACACATTTTTCTGTTAAAACATGAGGATAACCTAGCTCGGAGAAAAGTAGAAGAATAGAGAAACTTCTAGGAGCAAACAAATCTAGAATCGAAGGCACGCCGAAGAAGTTATGCTCTATTGTATAACTGCCCGGGTATGTGTTCAGATTCTAGGTAAATAGACTCGAACCAACGACAAGGGAAAGCTTCTACCTATTTTCGAGCCTAGTTTGGCTATATGTCCGATTTGACAAACCTTGACCACCTTTAGCCACATCCGACCCTACAATTCTAGACACATCGAACGGAGCGCCCATAGTCAGCCACACGAGTCTGGTATGGGTATATACAACCGGAAATAGACCTGGACCAGACATACCATTGAGTAAGATTCGTGAGAATAATAATGGAAAAGAAGAGAGAGAGAGAGAGAGATAGAGAGAGAGAGAGAGAGAGAGAGGATGGATCCGGAGCCGTGCACAACACAAAGAAAAGAAAGAAAATAAGGAGAACAGAAGAGGAAGAAGAGGATGAAAAGCTCCACCTTCATTGAAGATCTTCTTTAACCTCCCATGGCTCATTTCACTCTTATATATGCTATAATGGAGAAATTTCCTCCTTGTATCTTGGGATGAATATATTACCTTAAAATCCCCAAAACTCCATTATATACTCTTTAACTCTTTTGTAACTTTATTTTAGTTCTTGTGCTTAATGAAAGATGTATTGATTATTTATGGCCTTTGAGCTTGTTTACATATCATAGTGTGATTTGTGTAGAGTTTTGCTTAATTTATTATCTATGTGTTAGATTGCTTGGTTTTGCTTTGAATGTATTATATAGGTTCTAGGTTGTCGATTAGTTTATTATTATTATGGATTTATATTGAAGTCAATTGAAGATAGAAACCTAAACCAAGGGAGCTAAATCAATGTAATTGAGTTGCAAGTATTTTGGGATAGGTTTCATTGAAACTTAATTAAGAAAAAGTTATGTGTAATGCTATTAATTGACAAGGTACTAGAGTGATAACTTGGTTATGAGTCAAATGGTAAGCATTAGTATGTACATTATTTGGCTACCAATTGATTAAGTATTCCCGTTGTCTAGCTGCGAGTATGTGAATCGAGAGTCGATGGTAAAGGTTGAAGGGGATACAGGTCCATCCCGTGGTACATCTATCCAAGTTAGTTAGTTTAGTTTTATTTTTTCTTCCTTTCTCACTTATAAAGGTCCTTCCTATGGTACATCTATCCCAGGGGATAAAGCCCCGCAATTTACAACATTTACTTCTTTTGTATATATTTATGTAAATTTAATAAACTAATAAGAAGCTGAATAGAATCCGAGTTCCAGAGGAATGAAAACCCATTCACCGCTCTACTCACCCATACAAAATCACACTCATCACAAACGTGAGAAATAACGACAAACAAAGATGTCACATTTTTTAGAGCATTTACCTTCTAAGAGACAAAGAGTGGATTGATCTTTGGCATAAATAGTAAAAGGATAGTCACTAAACAATTTTTTTGTTGTGAGGAGATAAACACTAGTAACAACAAACATTCCACGGGTGAGTGTGATCAATCTGATAATCAAACTGAAAATTTGAACAGAACAATAAGAAATTTAGGCTTTCAAAACTAGAACCAAGAAATGAACAATAACTCAAGGAATACAAATGAACAAAATCATATAGATTTAGAAGGCGTTGATAACACTAATCATCTGAAAAGATTCAATCAACAATCCAAAAACAACAACATCTCTAGGATACAGATGAACAAAACCAAACTGATCAACCTATTTCTGATGAAGCTACTACTCTTAGAATATCGAATTGTGATCACAAGCAACCCATTAGATTTAAAGATTATATTTGCACTAATAATTGGCCTGACATTCTTACAAGCATTCTTTGTACCTACTTAGAAAAACAGAAATAAACAATGAAGATAGTCAACTTGTTTTCCTTAATAGCTTGCTTGATATTGTAAAAAACAACTTAAAATCTCTATCCTAGGACCCACTCAAAAGAGATCCTTGAGTAAACTAGACAACCTGCAAGAACCTTCTAACTATGACCTATATAGGTTGAATCCTAGGTGGAGACAAACCATGACAGAAGAATTCTAAGCCTTAGAACGAAACAATACTTGGTCTATAGTTGATTTACCTCAAGGAAAGAAACCAATAGGGTGCAAATGGGTTTATATAACTAAGCTTAAATCATTAGAGATCTTCGAACACTTTAAGGGTAGGATGGTAGTTCGGGGATTCACTAAAAAACATGGCCACAATTATGATGAGACATTTTCCCCTGTAGTGAAAATGACAATTGGGCGGGGTCTTATAATTTAAGCTAATAAAAGGGGCTGGAACATTGATCATTTTGATACGAACAATGCCTTCCTTCATAGAGACTTAGATGAAGATGTCTACATGAAGATACCCGAAGGTTTACATGTCATATCATAAGGTAAGGTATGTAAACATCCCAATTCATTATATGGCTTAAAACAAGCCTCAAGGCAGTATCATGAGAAATTAGGACATTTTCTACATTCTCTTGGTTTTCAACAATCTTCAAATGATTAATCTTAATTTTATAAGAGAAAAAGAAACAAGGTCATTTACCTAGGGACATATGTTGATGATATTGTGGGAATAGGAAATGACAAAAAAAGTTACAAAGTCTAAAAAGGGAATTGGACAGAAGGTGTTAGAGTAGGGACGTGTTGTTGAGATAGTCTTCGGTCGAATGAGTCAATCAACAAGAGAAAAGTCCATCCTTGCTGAAAGATTGAGTAAGTCCTTCGGCCGAATAAGACTTCGTCATTACCGAAAGATCGAGTGAGTTATTCGATCGAACAAGTCTATGTCCTTACTGAAAGATCTAATGAGTCCATCCATGTGAATTCGTTAATGAGTTGCAAAATTTAAGGAGAAACGTCCACTAAACCACAATGGTCGTCAAGTGTCATCCTTGGGCTGAAATTCATGCAAAGTGAGAGCAAAATCTAATGCCTTGACTCTCTGATAATTTGAGAGTCCGTCAATCAGTTGTGAAAATTAAGGAGCAACTACAATGACCTTACAACGGTAATCAACATTCAAAATTGGACCAAGTTCTCTCTCAACGTGGCAATAATCAGAAGACTTGACTCCATCATCCAAAATTAAAGGAAAGAGTCGTTAGTTCCAAAAATTAAGGAATTAAGTATCTTGAATTTCAAATCCTGGCAACTATATAAGAGACTTGTCATTTAGTTTCTCATTGAGGCTTTCCAAAGAGAATTATACAGAGCACAAGTGTAGAGAAAGATTCACTTATCTTAGAGAGAGTAAGTACTAGTTTTAGTTTGCGCACATCGATAGAGTCATTCTAGTACAATTCCATACTTAGTATGATTGGGTCAAACCATTTCATAGACTAACACCTTGAGTTGGTTTGAGTCAACTGTCCGATCCTAAATGTGGTATCAGTGCCTCGTTTAGCTGACATTCCAATCAAGAAGACTTGAAACATGACCAGACTCATTCCATGATTCCCGACAATGAGGTAACAAGATCTCATTTAGAGACAGACCTTTACTGTATATCTCTTATGGGTTTTATGACTTTGATTGCTAAAATGTTTTTGAAACTAACTCTCTAAAATTGAGTCTCAATAGAAAAATTTCTGAGTTGACTAAAGAACTCGAAGAATCCAGAATTACAATGTATACTCTAAGAGATGAAATTGAGGAGCACAAGACCATTTATTGTTCACTTAGATCAGATCTACAAGACTTTCAGCGTTGTGTTGACTCCCTTCAAAAGGAGCTCAACAAAGCCACAAGTCTTTCTGAATCAAATCAAAGGAAACGGGAAGAGTCCTTGACTTCAATTGACTCTCTTAGGAAAGATCTTACTATTTTCGCTCACAAGTGTTGTTCTTCGTAGAATGAGTTAAATAGTTCAGAATCTCAAGTTATCTCTCTAAACTCTTCTATTGAGCAACTCACTCTAAAACTGAAAGAAAAGGAACATGCTCTCTCTCTCTCTCTTTCAAACTAGTCAATTTCACCAAATAGGTCACTCCATTAGAATTGCCTGAGTGGGCCAACTCCAAGATCTAGGAAGTTAGTCAAGATCAAGATAATCTCCAAAAGAAAGTTGATAAACTTTCTCAAGAGATAATCAATTTACGATCTAGAGTTGGATCCAATCAATTCAAGCCTAAGTGGCATATAGGTAAGTTCGATATCCCAAAAAAATGTTTCGAAATCCAACAATAGACCCAAGCGCCAACAACAAAAAGAATATTTTGATTCTTGATGGAAAGGATAACAAAAATATGTTAAACTTCCTCCAACCAAGATCTATGGTTATTGTGGATGTCTTAAACATCGGGATAGTGCCTGTGAAAAGCTTCACATGGATACGTCATTTAATATCAAGCGACTCAATCTTATCCTTGAGACACGAGAAAAGTTGAACAGCTGAACAAATCTAGTTCAAAAAGGGAACCCAAGTATATTTGGGTTCCCAAAACTACCAAGTCAACTTTTTGTAGGTGGAAGCGAGCGTGAAGATGTACTATTTGTACTTGGACAGTGGGTGCTCCAGACACATGACTGGAGATCCGACAAATTCAGCTCACTTTCGACCTACAAATGAGGCAAGGTTACTTTGGGTAACAGCAAACAAGGAGAATTCATAGGAGTTGGATCCGTAGGTAACCCTTCAAATTTGAGGTAGATGGAGTCTATCTGGTCACTCGACTTCAACATAGTCTATTAAGTATTTTTCAAATTTGTGATGGATTCAATTTAGTACTTTTCTTTTTCGTCAATTGCAAAGTCTTTTAATGAACGTACTAGGTCTCTAAAATTCACAAAATGTTGGAAAGGAAATCTATACAAGATATGTCCAAATGCCATCAACCCTAACGACAAAGTCTGTCTATGAGCTTACTTTCAAGTAGCACCAAAACAGCCCCAACTCAAGGCAGTGACGTGCATGTTTTAATACTTAAAAAGGAAGAAGCACCATTTTTGGTACCATCATTCCCCTATATTACTTGTAACACCCCAACCCGAAACTCCACAACCTGAACGATGATAGCTCCCGACTTCAACTGGAAATGCAGCGGAATAAATACATAAAAACGGGTGGTGCTACAGCGTCGTTAGTCACCCATGTGACTAACAAGGCTAACTCCAATACAACTTACAAATGATACGGTCTGAGCGCTGAATACAAGCCGCTTAAAATAACAAAACCAATAATAAAAATACAGTACTGTAAAATGATGCCGGTAATAACAATCCCTGTCTTAATTCTACCCCTCCTACATTCGGTCGGGTGATCTCTTCAACTTCAGGTACCTGAAAAGTGGGGGTGCCCCCAAAGGGGCTCAGCAAACAACGCTGATATGGAAAACGTGCAGCCCATCGGCTACTGGGCCACACCAACTACATTGTCGAATACATGCAGTTCATTTTTTTTGTAAAGCTGTAAACAAGCATCATAACATAATCATAACAAGTAACCATACAAGGACAACAATGTCACACAGAACTAGACTGCAGAAGGTCAAGTTAGATGTCCTGTAATTGTTCACTAGTAGTCAGATCCTCACAATGGGACTAACATGTATATACGAGTACCTCACAGCAGTGGAGGTATAGTGACTTCGTTAAACTCCATCTTCACAGAGTAAATTGGTCGGGTATGATAAACCCTTAGACGAGATGGGACTCTCGTACGAGTAGGTGGGTAATAATTCCCTCAGAAGGTAACGTAGTTAACTCCTGCACTAACAAAGGTGGGTATCGTACCCTCGAGAGAAGTGAAGTCTTCCTCTTAACTTGAAATGTTCCGGTACGGTCCCGGTGAGTGGACATAGAGTGCACCCAAAAGTCCCGTCGCGACGTAAATTTGAATAGGAGACGACCTGAGACAGGTACAGCTCCTGTAGCATGCATGGCCAGATACAACTGGGCTCATCGCTTCTCGTAGTATAGAATTTGTTAGATGTCATACAAGGACGTTAATCAAGAACACAATGTGTATTCACTAGTAGAAAAAATGTTTTTAATGACGGCGTTTAAACCACGGTTAAGTGAAAAACCGTGGTTTAAAGTTTATAAACCACGGTTTTAATAGAAACCGTCGTTTAAGGTGCATTCCAGAGCGCATATACCACGTTTTTTCCGGAACCGTCGTATATAGGTTAGTTATATACCACGGTTTTCAGGGGAACCGTGGTATATAGTACATGACGGAGTGAATATACCACGGTTCTTCAAGAACCGTCGTATATAAGGTACCTATATACCACGGTTCCTAAGCAACCGTCATTTATATTGCACATCTTGCTATATTAAACCACGGTTTTTTGATCAACCGTGGTATATAATCTAGGCGGGAATTTTAATTTTCGGCCGAAATTTAACCCGGCGCTTTCTCTCTATTCTCATATATGTCAACGCACTCTTCTTCTTCATTCTCTTCACGGTAATTTTGGAACCCAAACCGACGAGCTCTGCAACTCTTCTTCATTCTCTTCAACCTCACGATAATTTTGGAACCCAAACCGGCGAACATGCTCTGCAACTATTCTTCATTCTCTTCAACTAGCTCACGGTAATTTTTGCAATCCTAAACCGCGAACAAGACATGCTCTTCCTCACTCATTCTCTTGTTTTTCGGTAATTTTTGTAGCTTACACTTGCGAACAAGGAACATGCTCGTCCTCACTCACTCATTCTCACTGTAATTTTCGCAACATAACCGGCGAACAAGGTACATGACCTACGCCTCCGTTCTTCATTCTCTTCAACTTCACGGTAGTTTTTCAACCACCGCGAACAAGGAACATACTACGCCATTCTTCACTCATTATTTTGCAGCCATAAATCGCAAACAAGGAACACACATGTTCTAGCCTCTCATTCTCTTCTGTGTTGTGTTTGATGCGAAGCGGCGCTTCTGAATCGCCGGCGATTTTGAAAAAATTTCATAGACTATAAACCACGGTTATATGTATAACCGTGGTTTATTCGTTGATTTTATAGATAATAAACCACGGTTTTGACCTTTAACCGTCATATAAAAGGGCTTTATACCACGGTTCTCTCCTTAACCGTCGTTTAAAATCGTTGAGGACCGCGTCCAAAAACGGTCTTAAACGACGGTTAAGGAGAGAACCGTGGTATATAGTCTACTTTTATACCACGGTTATCAACCGTGGTATATAGACAATTTTCTATATGCGACGGGAGCATAAACCACGGTTCCTAACCGTGGTATATAAGCAAAATAATCGTGGTTTAAAACATTTTTTCCACTAGTGATTGTCAGTTATCACGTTTAGGATAACGACGTTTGTTATAAAGTGAAGTTAGTGAGAAACTTGAGTACAAGTTCTCGGTATGATAAAACGCAAGTATTTAATCCACTGGTAATGTAGTGTTGTATGCGTGGGACATACACGTTATAGTTAGTATCATTCACGCACATAAAGCAACACAACAGTGCACAAGAGTAATACAACATTTTACATGCAATTATCTTGGTCGTTATTTCAAACAACAGATAGCACACAAGCCGGTGTAATCTGGTAGCAAACAGGTTGCAAGAATCCCATACCGTTCACCGTAGACTGTACTTGTTTAATTCTCGGTCAACGTCTGGTCAAACAAAGTCCTAGAATAGGATCAACTGAGAGTGTTAATTTATGTAACTCTCGTATAATAATTTTATTGATTCATGAAACAATTTCTTACTCGTTATTCCATGTGAGGTTTATTTCTTTATACTTAGGTAGTTTCCTTTAACCTCTTAACCTTATTAATAATTAAGGTATTTATATATTTCCAAATCATGTATTCTTAATTTATAAAACTTATATGGTGTGGTAATTTCTTTTAATTACCTTATGAGTTAATGTATAACTTATTTGTTATTTCTTTTGATTTATTTTAAAATCCTTTAATGTATATAACTATATACTCATGTACCATTTATGTTACCTGTTTTACAATTGTCTAAATGACATAACAACTTCATAATTTCTCCAATATATTTATATGTCACACATGGACATGATATTCTTATAATTTTTGTTATTCTCCACTTAACCATAAATAATATTTATTGGTTACAATTAAATTCCTTATAACTATATAACCCATAGTTTTAATTCCATAATCCCTTATATTCATTTCCTTTTTGATTTACTTGAAAATCTTAACTGTATAAGTCTTATACACATGTATTATTTGTGATACTTATACATAATTGTCTAAAGGACATAACCACTTAGTAAATTCTCAAATTATATTTACATGTCACGCATGGGCATATTTTTCCCATATCTTTTATTAATTACAAACTAACCCCAAATAATATTATTTCTTTTACAAGTAAATTACTTGTACTTGTATATCATATAGTTTTAATTTCATAAATCCTTAAATCATAATTTTCTTTCCTAAATTTCCTAATTATCCATATAGGACCTATACTTATTTAAACCTAAATACTTTACCCTTATATTTCAGTTATTTACAAAACAACCATAATAATTCATAAACTTTACATTTAAACTCTAATCTCATTTTATTATATAGGTTTAATTCCTTAATTAATTATATTACAAAACCACCATTAATATTTCGGTATATAACTTTGAACATTATAACTTTTCAAAAATTACAACTTAGCCCCTCAAACTTTTGGCCTTAACATAATCTTTCCTATAATTACAATTTATTCTCAAAATCTTATAATTTTTACATAATGTCTTATAAACTATAGTTTTAATTTTAATTCCCTTTAATTGCAGAATGTATATATGTAACACCCCAACCGTTAATCCTTCCATTATCCACTTGTAACACCCCTACTATTAATTCAATCATTACCTTCCAATCTCCTCGTGCTTCCCGAGTCATGCAGCGGAACATACTTACATACATCGGGTGATACAACGCCGTTAGTCACCCACGTGACTAACAAGGCTACTGCAAACGATTTATTTGGTGTATTAAAAACTAAGAAATAATACTAGAATTCAATAATTCAAAAGATCGTCAGGTTGCAAAAATCCCGGTCGAAATAGTATAGTAATTAAAGAAGCGACCGGGGTGTCAATCCACGGGACTCGATAAGTAAGTCTAGCCTTAGGTATTGGTTAACTCAAAAGGGGGTTTTGTTTTGATTTTGGGTTTCACAAATAGATAACAAGAAAGTAAATAGCAGATAAAGTAAAGTGATAGTCTTGGGAGTGTGAACGGTACTCTAGGTTCAGGGAGTTGTTTCACTAGCTAGGTTCTACATATTCTACTGCTTAAGTGGAGACTTGGATCGGCTTGTAATTCTCAATTATCTATTCTGTATTAAGTCTTAATTCCAGATAGCTCATCTAGACAGGGCATGTAGTTCTAGTCTAGACCTAGCAAGTATATCTAGGTGGCTTTAATGCACAGAATTACTAGTCTGGTTGGTTCAATCCGGACTAAAGCTCCTAGTGACTAATGTGATCTATCCGATTGCAATTGTCACAGGTAACAGGTTAATAGGACCGTCAATGCTAATCACCTTATCTGATCATAACATGATTCGAGGGCTTATAATAACTTAGCAACGTTTATTAAAAGCACTTAAAAGCATTAACCTGAACAATCCAAATTGTCTCAAATAAGCAGTAACGTAATGTAGAGTTTAGCTAATTACAACATCCCTTCCCCTAGAGTATATCCTCTTAGCTAGACATAGCAATTATAATCATAAATGAGAGAGAGTTAGATGAATTCATCTGTTACGAAGATCTTCTTGCTCGCTCCGTCCTTTGTCTTTGCACCGTGCTAGCTTGAAGGTTGATCTCGGTGATAATGGAGTGGACTGGGTGAAATGGGGCGAAAGTGAAAGTTTTGGTGAGGTTTGTGAGGTGTCCGGATCAACAGGGTCGGACGTGATCCGGACGTGTGTAAAATGAGTGTGTCCGGCTGAGCCGGGGCGGACGTGATCCGGACGTGGGTGGAGTGAGTGTGTCCGGATCCGGACAAGGGTAGGACGCGGCTAAATGGTGTGTATGGATACGGGATATGTGTGTGAATGACCGATGGAGATTACGGAGGTTTTTGAGGGAATGATTATGGATTTTGTGAGTGAACGATGCAGTTTTACGGAGGGAATTTGATGAATGGAGATGGGGTGAATGAGAGGATATGCAGAGGGAGAGATGAGGGTTAGACTGTGAAGTCTGGTGCGAATTGGAATGAAGGCAGTAGGGGGTTTATATAGGATTAGGGATTCAGACATGGGTTAGTGGTGATTTTGACGTTTGTGTGAGTGGACACTCTGATTGAGGATGGGAATGAATTAATCAATGTTCAGTGCGCCGCTCCCCTGTCTTCTTATTGCGCCGTCTGATAATTAGCCGAAAGGCTAATTATCAGTGCGTGCCTTTTTATTTTTCAATTCTGTGTGACGTCCGGATCATGTCCGGATCGTGTCCGGATCCGGACGTGACACAGAGTTTTAGATCTGAAACGCGAACTCTCGGATCTAGAATTTTAGTCATGTCCGGCTTGCGTCTGGCCCACTCAGATCCGGAAAAGAGATGTCCGGCTTTGTGTCCGGCCAAACTGATCCGGACAAGACCAATTTTTGTCTCTTCTCCTTATTTGTTCCCCGTTTGTTGTGTTGTAATCCTTATGATGTATAATCTTTATTTCCTGGGTTTTTCCTGCATTTAACATATATAACACATCAGTTCTTATCAAAGCATCAATCTTTAGGAAAAACACATAATAAGTGGGAAACATTGCCTGGATTGTTACAAATTATAAGGTATTTAAACCCTAAAAAGCCTATATGTTTCACACTTATCAACTTCCTCACACTTAAGCTTTTGCTTGTCCTCAAGCAAAATAGGAATAAGAATATCTCTAAAACCTTCAAATAATCTCAAATTTGAAACAAGTGCAGGGCGAAATCAAACCAAGTGATAAATGAAAGAATAATCTCGCTCTCTGAGGTAGGTTTTCACAAACAGTGAAGCAGGAACAATTTTTGTAAAAGCATAGATAAACTAGATTATAGAAAACCAGTTAACTTAGCTTCGGACTTTCCACCATTTTCATTCCTCTAACCTTTGGATGACAAGGGGTGTGAAGTAATGCCTTATTCCGCAATACCTTTCAACACCACGTACTCGTGATCAAAAACAAAAATTAAACTGCAATGAATTTTTCTTTCACATGCAAAAACATTCTTCTTCCAAGAATTATAAAACAAACGAAATATTGTGAATTGCAGAGTTTATTCCGTAACCCAGACTTTTCTCCCTATCCATGTAACGGTGCTGGGCCAACTATCCCAGATCACGAGACCTTAGGTAGATAGGAGATAAGGCACCCTTAAGACTTAATAACCGGATAGACGAGGCCTGCTATTGTTAGGAAAAAAATTTTGATCAGTGGAGTACCTTGCCTTACCTTTTTCATTCCAAACATTCACTTCATTTCCAAAATCCCAAGCTAAAATAATCTAGTTTCCACAATTAGCCAATCTACCAGATTTTTAGTGCAAAAAGAGTATTTTTAAATAAAACTATTTTTATACAAACCCCATCAAGCAAAAAGATTCCTACGGTTTTCACTTTGGTTTAACATCACTCGGTGTGCACAGGCATTAGGGAAGCAAAAAGCAAGTGTGGCATTAAAGCACAATTAGCATGTTTTCAGGGAAAGGTCTTTCCTTCCTCACACTTAAGATGAGCAATGTCCTCATTGGTCAAAGAAGAAAAACAGAGAAAAGAGCTTTCTAAACATGCTATACTTATAATAGATGCATATGCCATAATTAACCCTCAACGCAACAAATGTGGAACATCAAATAAGTGAAATTATGAACAGAGACTCCCCTGGTGTTATGGATTGAGGAAGATGTTCTTCCTCACACTTGAATTTTGGCAGGGGTGGAGAGATTCCTTATGAGTCACAGACAGTATACGTTGTGTGCAGATTAAGAGTTGCTAATTTTTCACTGGCAAGTACAACCACAGAATAAAGTGCATTAACTCGAACTACATAGAATATTTGAATCGAATGAGTCATAATTAGAGAAAGGATACTCCCCATAGTTTAAGCTTAGCAGACATTCGCAAGTAGTGTGGTTCCATTTCCTGTACTTATAGCCATTTGTTTCGCAGTAGAGGTGACATGTAAAGTAATCATTTTAGAACGCTGCACTGCTCAGAGAAACAAGAAATTTAGCAATTTAGAATTTTAAACACTGCTGAATATATCTAATACCACTTCACCTGCAGTCCCATGTTTCCGTTAGTTTTTTTTTTTAGTGGTGTCCGGTTTCTGTCCGGATCCGGACAGCTAGGGTTTGAGAATGTCCGGCTCAGCGTCCGGCTGAGCTTAGCCGGACACGTTGAAACTTCATTTTTTTTATATTAAAAAGAAATAAAAACCACTACTCTAAAGTACCTCATTCATAAAAATGAAATTTTACCACAAATAATTAAACAAAATAAACAAACACACGGAATGCAGAATATAAATAACAAAAGTGTTAAAGGACTCCCTGATCCTTGGTGTACATTGTCATGACTCTTCCTCACACTTGAGTTCAGTTTAGCATTAGGATGAAGTACCTGAAAGATTAAATCTGCAAAAACCAGAAGAACTCAAGTGGAACTAGATAAAACCATTAGTTATAAGGTAAGAGCCATGGCTCTTTCGATTTGCACAACAGTGATTAACACTGCTAAATAAGAACAAAAGAGGAAAATAATTAACTAAACCAAGGAAGAGATAAAACCGTGGGTTGCCTCCCACCAAGCTGCCGGAGTTAAAGTCTCTGGCTAGACTTTACAGATAAGGTCAAGGAGGGCCGCCACAACAGCTAGCAATAGCTTTCTTCAGTTGAAATACCATTGCTGGCGTGGTTGGATGCTTTGGGAGGGCGTGCTGCAACACATAGCAGAGATAGAATTTATAGAATTGGAGCTTCAATCAAGGATATACCTGGTGCAGGAGGCTGAGAAAAGGTATCGCCTAGGTACTTCTTTAGTCGAGCACCATTTACTTTGAATACTTCTCCTGTCTTATTCTCTAGCTCATAAGCACCATAAGTAGTGATCCCCACAACTTTGAATGGACCTGCCCAATGTGATTTCAACTTACCAGGAAAGAGGCGCAGCCTGGAATTATAGAGCAACACTAGATCCCCTACTTTGAATTCTCTCTTATGGATCATCTGATCATGGATTCTCTTTGTGCGCTCTTATAAATTCTGGAACTGTCATAGGCTTGCTCTCTGAGTTCCTCTAGTTCAGATAGTTGAAATTTTCTTTTCTCTCCAGCAGTGTGCATATCAAAATTCAGGGCTTTCAATGCCCAGTAAGCTTTGTGCTCTAATTCGACTGGAAGATGGCAAGCTTTTCCATACACAAGTTTAAAAGGAGACATACCTATAGGAGTCTTGAAAGCAGTCCTGTATGCCCACAAAGCATCATCTAGTTTAACTGACCAATCCTTCCTTGATGCATTTACAGTCTTCTGTAGGATCCATTTCAGCTCGATTAGTCACTTCTGCCAGACCGTTAGTTTGGGGGTGTAAGGTAGTGCTACCTTGTGGGTACCCCATATTTACTCATTAGGAGTCGAATGCTCGGTTGCAGAAGTGGGAGCCACCATCACTGATAATTGCCCTGGGCACCCCGAATCTGGTGAATATGTGTTTCTTCAGGAATTTCACCACTGTCTTGGAATCAGCATTATGGCATGGAATAGCTTCTACCCACTTTGAGACATAATCTACAGCTACCAGGATGTATTGATTTCCATGAGATGAGGGAAAAGGGCCTGTGAAATCTATGCCCCAAACATCAAAAAGTTCTACCTCAAGAATACCTTTCTGAGGCATCTCATGCTTTCTGGAGATGTTTCCCATCCTCTGACAGGGGTCACAATGGGAACAGAAATGGTGGACATCTTTATGTAGAGTAGGCCAGTAGAATCCACACTCCAATATCTTTGCAGCTGTTCTTGTATAACCATGATGGCCACCTGCTTCTTTAGCGTGACAAAATTCGATTACACTCTGGATCTCCTTATCTGGAAGACATCGCCTCATCAAGCCATCAGCACAGATCCTAAACAGATATGGATCCTCCCAGATATAATGGCGGGTTTCTGACAAGAATTTCTTCCTCTGGTTATAGCTGTAGTCATGAGGAATTAAACCAGTAGCAAGATAATTAACTAAGTCAGCATACCATGGTTCATCTACTTTTCCAATTTTGAACACTGTCTCATCAGGGAAGAATTCGTTGATCGGGATTCCATCATCAGGGATATCAAGTCTAGATAGGTGATCAGCAACTCCATTCAGCTTCCCCTTTTTATCCACAACTTCTAAATTAAATTCTTGGAGAAGTAAGATCCACCTCAGAAGTCTTGGTTTCGATTCATTCTTCTGAAAAAGATATTTGAGGGCTGAATGATCTGTGTGGACTATCACCTTGCTTCCAAGCAGATATGGTCGAAACTTGTCCAGAGCAAACACCACATAGCAACTCCTTCTCTGTAGTAGTATAATTTTTCTGTGCATCAATTAAGGTCTTGCTAGCATAGTGATTACCCTCAGCATCTTATCTTTCTTCTGACATAGAGCGGCGCCAACAGCATAGTTCGCATCCGTCATGATCTCAAATGGTTCAGACCAATCCGGTGGGACCACAATTGGTGCTGACAGAGCTTTCTTTGATAGTCTGAAATGCTGTCAAGCACTCCTCTGTGAACTGAAACTTGATATCCTTCTGAAGCAGTCTGACAGGGGTTTAGCAATTTTTGAGAAGTCCTGTATAAACCTCCTGTAAAACCTGCATGACCAAGGAAAGATCTACATCTTTAACTGAATTGGTGGGGGCAGTTTTTCTATTACCTCTATCTTGGCCTTGTCCACCTGGAGGCCTTCTCTTGACACCTTATGCCCAAGCACAATTCCTTCTTGTACCATGAAATGGCACTTCTCCCAATTCAGCACAAGGTTCGTGTCCTCACACGAGCCAAGATCTGGTCTAATTGCTCCAGACAAACATCGAAGCTTTGTCCATAGACAGAGAAGTCGTCCATGAACACTTCAATACTTTTCTCAATAAATTCATTAAAAATGCCATCATACATCGCTGACTGAAATGTGGCTGGAGCATTGCAGAGACCAAAGGGCATCCTCCTGTATGCAAAAGTACCATAAGGACAGGTGAAGGTAGTCTTCTCCTGATCTTCTGGCGCAATGGGAATCTGGAAATAACCACTGTACCCATCAAGGAAGCAGTAGAACTCCTTCCCAGCTAACCGCTCCAACATTTGATCAATAAACGGTAGTGGGAAATGGTCCTTCCTTGTGGCCTCATTCAAGCGCCGGTAATCGATGCACATCCTCCAACCTGTGGTTTGCCTCTGGGGTACCAATTCACCTTTCTCATTTGGCACTGCAACTATCCCCCCTTTCTTTGGAACAACCTGGACTGGAGATACCCACTGGCTGTCAGAAATAGGGTAGATAATACCTGCATCAAGAAGCTTTAGTACCTCGGCCTTGACCACCTCCTTTAGATTTGGATTCAACCTTCTCTGAGGCTGTCTCACTGCCTTGTAATTTCCTCCATATGAATCCGGTGTGTGCAGAAACCCGGATTAATCCCCTTGATGTCAGCAACTGTCCAACCCATGGCACTTTTATGTTTCTTTAGCACCTCCAGAAGTCTAGTCTAGATTCCTGCAAAATAGACAAAGATGCAGAGATAATAACAGGCAGGGTGTTACCCTCTGCCAAGAAAACATATTTGAGATGGGAGGGGAGAGATTTAAGTTCCAAGGTAGGAGGCTTCTCTATTGAAGGTATGGGTCTTTGATGGATCGATCCAACTTTTCCACAGGAGGAGAGGAGGAACGAAAGTATGATTTCCCGTGATTCAGCTGCTGGACGACCGAGGCCATCTCAAACTGTCTTTGTCATCCTCAATGGATCGACTTATTACCTGCTCTAAAGTATCAGAAAACTTAAACAAAGAATTAAAAGAATCAATACTCCTATAGGTGTAGTCATCATCAAGATCATAAGAATTATCAATTAAATCAGCAGAGAAAACAGCTTGAGAAGAAGTGTTTTTCTGCATCATCTTATTTATATCAAAGCTTAATTCTTCATCATGAAATTTCAAGGTAATCTTCCCCTTGTCAACATCAATAACAGTCTTTGCAGTTCTGAGGAAAGGTCTACCAAGAATCAGAGGTACCTCAACATCTTCATCCATGTCAAGGATCACAAAATCAGCGGGGAAGAAAAATTTACCCACACTAACAACTACATTTTCAACCATACCTCTGGTGTGATCGATGATCTATCAGCTAACTGGAGTCTGAAATGAATGGGAACGAGCTCACCCGCATGAAGCTTTTTAAACATGGTGTATGGCATCAGGTTGATGCTCGCTCCTAGATCGCAGAGACCGTATCCGCAATCCATGTCTCCAATTGAACAGGGGATGATGGGCTGACCAGGATCACCACGCTTTGGAGGCAGCATCTGTCGGAGAGCTGCTGAACAAGTTTCGGTCAGCTGGATGGTGTTCTCTTTATATTTCCTCTTATTCGAAATCAGATCCTTCACAAATTTAGCATAATTCGGCATCTGCTTAATCGCATCAATAAGAGGGATATTGATAGTCAGCTTTCTAAAAACATCTAAAAATCTTCCAAATTGCTCATCGAGCTCTCGCTCTTTGAGACGGTTTGGAAATGGAAGTTCTTTGCAGATTTTTCCCTTTTTATTTTTAACAGCAGAGTAGAAAGAGAGGAAGAAGGAATAGGAGCCTGGGTCTCCTCAGAAACTACCTCAGGAGGGGCAGGATGCCCTGATGGTGCACCGGCGGTATTAGAAAGAGGCTCGGTCTCTTCATCAGTACGGCTTCCTGCCACTTGGTCTTTTAATTCCTCCCACTTCTCAGGGTAACTGCTGCTGCTTGCTTCAGAATCCTCGCAGTCTTCGTCTGAGACCGACACTGCCTTCAACTGCTTTTGGATTGGTTTCTGGTTGGGAAGGCAATGATCCAGAAGGTCTCTGCTGCATGAGGAATTGAGTCAACTGACTCATTGTTCCTTGCATCTCCACCATGGCGTTCTCTAGTTTCTGGTTGATTACCGTTTGCTTTCTTGAGAAGCCATCAGCTTATCCACCATCTCCTAGACTGGCATTGTTTGAGCTCAAAGATGGTTGCTGAGCTTGAGGTTGCTGTGGCCGGAATTGATTATATTGAGGCTTGAAAAACCGGGTGGTCCCCCCTGATTCGTCCTCTGAGGCTGCATTTGATGTGAATTAAGTGCATTGTTAGGATTTCCGTACCTCAGATTTTGGTGCTGATTCTGCACCCAGGGTTGCCTGTTGTTGAACTGGCCTATTACATTGGCCTCCTCGGTTTGCCTCATCTCGGCTACTGTGGGCAGTCCTCATAGTCGTGTGCATCCCCACACTGAGAGCAGCAAGCTTCGTTCGTAGAGATTTTCTTGGCGGATTGCCTGGTGGTTGGCCCCATGGTGAGCTGTTCAAGCATTTTCGCCATGCTTCCCATCGTGGTCCTCATCTGTGCTTGCTCGGAGGCTAGTTGTTCCATCATCGGGTCTGGAGCTCTGGAAGAACTCTGACCTATGAGAATACTCGTCCTCCACTGCTGCTCCACTGGCGAAGCTCCTCACAGTAGGACTCCATAGATGCCATGAATCCTCCCCACTTTTGCTAGCAGGTTTCCTCCTAGGGCGGATCTTATCTCGCCTCTGTGTTCGTCTTTTAACCCCTGGAAGAATCCCTGAGCTAGTGAAGTGATGTCCTGACCATGGTGAGGGCACTGGCGGAGTAGCTCTTTGAATCGTCCCACGCCTCACAGACTGTCTCATTACCCTTCTGTCTGAATGCCATCAGGTCGGCAATCATTTGTCGTGTCCGGGAGATGGGAATGTACTTCTCGTAGAATTTGTCCATCATTGCTCCCAGGTGGTAATGATGCCTGGTGGTAGTCTGTGGAACCATTTCGAGGCTTCTCCTGATAAGCTGTGCTGGAACAGGCTCAATCTGGCGTACTCCTCCAATCCTTGAGATAAGCCAAGAGAGTCCAAGTGCACCAGAAAGCGATGTACATGGTCAATGCATCCGATGGGTCTGCACCTGAAAAAGTACCTGCAGGGTGATTTCTAACAGCATTGGATTGGTGAGAAGGTTTTACCTTTTGCCAATCGGCTATAAGTTCTGCAGTCAGATTGGGTAGAACCACTGGCCCTCGTCTTGGTGTGGCTGGTGGTCTGTTTATCCTTCCCATCGTGTATTGGGCCACTGCACCTGCTCCAATTTGGTCATGATTTCCTGCCATATTGAAGTCAAGCTGCCTTCTTGTTCTCAAAGCTTGGAGGTATACTCTTTCGATTTCAGGATCGAAGTCTGTATCCGGGGGACCAGTTGAGCGTGTTCTTCGCATCCACTAGGTGCTTATAATCAGCCCGAGAGAGAAAGGAACAAAATGAGTGAGTTTTAAAGTAATGAAAAACAATTGTATAAAATGGCACACAAAATAAATTAAAATCAAAATATATTACAAAACAAACAATTATAAACAGTGTGTTGCAATAAAGTAACGAATTAACCAAGGCTAGGGACTAGACAAAAGTCAAGTCCCCGGCAACGGCGCCATTTTGCAAACGATTTATTTGGGTATTAAAAACTAAGAAATAATCCTAGAATTCAATAATTCAAAGATCGTCAGGTTGCAAAAATCCCGGTCGAAATAGTATAGTAATTAAAGAAGCGACCGGGGTGTCAATCCACGGGACTCGATAAGTAAGTCTAGCCTTAGGTAATGGTTAACTCAAAAAGGGGGTTTTGTTTTGGTTTTGGGTTCACAAATATAACAAGAAAGTAAATAGCAGATAAAGTAAAGTGATAGTGGGAGTGTGAACGGTACTCTAGGTTCAGGGAGTTGTTTCACTAGCTAGGTTCTGCATATTCTACTGCTTAAGTGGAGACTTGGATCGGCTTGTAATTCTCAATTATCTATTCTGTATTAAGTCTTAATTCCAGATAGCTCATCTAGACAGGGCATGTAGTTCTAGTCTAGACCTAGCAAGTATATCTAGATGGCTTTAAAGCATAGAATTACTAGTCTGGTTTAATCCGGACCAAAGCTCCTAGTGAATAATGTAATCTATCCGATTGCAATTATCACAGGTAACAGGTTAATAGGACCGTCAATGCTAATCACCTTATCTGATCATAACATGATTCGAGGGCTTATAATAACTTAGCAACGTTTATTAAAAGCACTTAAAAGCATTAACCTGAACAATCCAAATTGTCTCAAATAAGCAGTAACATAATGCAGAGTTTAGCTAATTACAACATCCCTTCCCCTAGAGTATATCCTCTTAGCTAGACATAGCAATTATAATCATAAATGAGAGAGAGTTAGAAGAATTCATCTGTTACGAAGATCTTCTTGCTCGCTCCGTCCTTTGTCCTTGCACCGTGCTAGCTTGAAGGTTGATCTCGGTGATAATGGAGTGGACTGGGTGAAATGGGGCGAAAGTGGAAGTTTTGGTGAGGTTTGTGAGGTGTCCGGATCAACAGGGTCGGACGTGATCCGGACGTGTGTAAAATGAGTGTGTCCGGCTGAGCCGGGGCGGACGTGATCCGGACGTGGGTGGAGTGAGTGTGTCCGGATCCGGACAAGGGTAGGACGCGGCTAAATGGGTGTATGGATACGGGATATGTGTGTGAATGACCGATGGAGATTACGAAGGTGTTTGAGGGAATGATTATGGATTTTGTGAGTGAACGATGCAGTTTTACGGAGGGAATTTGATGAATGGAGATGGGGTGAATGAGAGGATATGCAGAGAGGGAGAGATGAGGGGTTAGACTGTGAAGTCTGGTGCGAATTGGAATGAAGGCAGAAGGGGGTTTATATAGGATTAGGGATTCAGACATGGGTTAGTGGTGATTTTGACGTTTGTGTGAGTGGACACTCTGATTGAGGATGGGAATGAATTAATCGATGTTCAGTGCGCCGCTCCCCTGTCTTCTTATTGCGCCGTCTGATAATTAGGCTAAAGGATTATCAGTGCGTGCCTTTTTATTTTTCAATTCTGTGTGACGTCCGGATCGTGTCCGGATCCGGACGTGACACAGAGTTTTAGATCTGAAACGCGAACTCTCGGATCTGGAATTTTAGTCATGTCCGGCTTGCGTCCGGCCCAATCAGATCCGGACAAGAGATGTCCGGCTTTGTGTCCGGCCAAACTGATCCGGACAAGACCAATTTTTGTCTCTTCTCCTGATTTGTTCCCCGTTTGTTGTGTTGTAATCCTTATGATGTATAATTATTTCCTGGGTTTTTCCTGCATTTAACATATATAACACATCAGTTCTTATCAAAGCATCAATCTTTAGGAAAAACACATAATAAGTGGGAAACATTGCCTGAATTGTTACAAATTATAAGGTATTTAAACCCTAAAAAGCCTATATGTTTCACACTTATCAGCTACTACTGCTACATACAGCATCGGTCTGATGGACCGGAATATCCGAGTACTACTTAGTACAATACATACCCTCATTAACATACCGAATACTACATACTCCATCAATACATTACTCCATTCAATACCCTACTCCATTCAATACAATACTCCACAACTCCGTACAAGATAATATACTACGCATACCGAGTTTACTAGGTTCCAAAATCATTACACTACTCCTCCCTAATTCATATACACATACTAGGAGTCAATCTGCTACCCATTCCTCACAAGCTAGATACTTCTAATTGCAGGGCGTGCCACCGGTCTCTTACCTTGACTGAATCCGCTCCGGGTACCTGCGCACTAAAAACGTTCCCCCGAGGGGGTCAGCTTTCGCTGAATATGATAACCGCATACCCCGCGTACTAGCGAGGGTACGCCGACAATTTGGTCGAATACATGCAATTCATTTTGCAATACATGCATACATACATACATACATACTTACATGCTTTCATTCACAGTACAATACATGCTTGGAAGACAATACCAGTCAACCAATGCTTACTTACCATCTTCCAGAATACACATACACAATACATACCCATTACATATCCAATACGCAATACGGAGATACAATTCTCCAATACATACAAGGTCCAGTTAGCTTCATTAGACACCCGGGTTAATCGGGTGTTCGATACTCTTTTACTTCGGTCGATGACTTACAATAGTCAAGACCAATACACATACAATACTTACTTCTTACATACTTTACTTCCAGTTAAGTCGGTATGACCTCCAGGCAGGATTACTACATCCCACCACCGGGCTTTATGGTGGCCCACTAATCCAGGATGCTACCCATTCAAGGGAATTGGTCCAAGGAAAAGATTATAGCCAGGATTCGAATCCAACCTCTTGTGTTTCCTTATCCTTACGCGTGGCCGAAACTATATCGGACTTTGACTCATTCCATTTACTCATTACTCAAGTTAGGAGTTAGAATGTTAGGAATTAGTAGAAGTCAATACTTCATTTCCATGCATACATACAATACTCAAGTACACAATACTTACACATACTTCTCAATTCCATTTCATTTCATGAATTATAAAACTAATTGTTCCAGGAAATACAACAAGAACAGATAGTTCAAACACAGTTAAGTGCATTATAAATCCGATTCATGCATTTATCTTATTGGTGATCACATAAGCACACAAATCGGGGTAACCAGGTTAGGATACAGAGCATGAAGAAATCATACCGTACACCGTCGTATTCGCACTACCGGTTCCTTGGAGATCAACTATTCGATTCCTATACATACATGGAGTAGCATGATCAATGACCTATTATTGATCTAACTTACTCCTTCATTGATACTTTCAATATTTACTTACCACTTCATTACTTCCTTTCTTGATTATAAAAACCTTCCTTTACTTTACTACTACTTTAAACTTGTTTTCTTACTCCTTTACTTACTTTCTTACCATTACTACTTCATTAATGGTGTATACTACATATATATGCATATGTCTCTATAGGCATATATACATGTATATATGATTACTAATCATATAATTAAAACATTTTTTTTTGACTCGACCGGACTTGCGACCGACCTTGCAAGTCCGGTCCATTCCAGTAGCTATCAGTACGGGAAATTCTGGCTCGACCGAAACTTGCAAGTCCGGTCGCAAGTTCGGTCCATTCCAGTAGCCTGTGTTACAAGAATTTTTCTGGCCGACCGAACTTGCAAGTCCGATCGCAAGTTCGGTCCATTCCAGAAGGTTTCAGACGGGAGAATTTTCTGGTCCGACCGAACTTGCAAGTCCGGTCGATTCCAGAAGCTTTCCCGTCTTTGTAAATCTGGGCTCGACCGAACTTGCAAGTCCAGTCGCAAGTCCGGTCCGGCCCAGTACTTCAGTTTTAAAATTGTTTTTGGGTGTTTTCTTTACCCATTGTTTTCCCCAATCTTTACCAATAAATTCCACATGATTTGGCACTAATTAAGCCCTCTAAATCACCTTGGTTCATCCACCAAACTTACTACTCAATTCCTACATTCACTTGCACATTCTTCCTCATTCAATCCAACACTTGTAACAGTTTCGTTACACTTATGCTACAGATTTTAAAACTCAATTCTCACATCCAATACTTCTACTACCAATACCACTTCTAGCATCCCAAATACAATTCCTAGCACTCTACAAATCTATACCCAAATCCAACTCTCTCTTACCAAATCTTGCAACTAATTCTTCCTAGTTCCACAATGCAATTTAATACATCTTTGCTACAGATTTTGGTTCATACTTCCTTCATACATAGTTTCCTCTCCTAATGCCATTCCCAAGGCCTACAATGCATTGCCTCACCTCTTCAAGTCCAACACTCATTCCCTAGGTCATGTACATAAGTCTTCCTAGTTTCTCCAATGCCATTAAATAATTCTTGCAACAGATTTACATTCTTTCATTCTCATACTATAGCCATACTTCATGGCCATTAAACATCTCTACAATCCCTAATACGCACCTTGGTCTCCCATTCGCCAGTCATTCATACATGTACATATTCCTACCGAAATTTTGTCATAGTTCATCTACTTTTGTTACCTAGCCACAATACACATTCTCACCAAAATTCTTATTATAGACAACCCCTAACAAGGGTCCTAAGCAATAAAGCAAACATAGTTTCAAAATACTTCATTTAATACATACACATTAATTCCAACGATACAATTCAAAACTTGCTCTTAAATACTTGAACTTCACAATCCTCAATACTAATACAAGGTTTTGGGTTCTTTAAATACTTTACCCATTCCCATTACTCTAATGCAATAGAATTTAACATTAGGAAAGAGCTCTTACCTTGAGCTTATACTTCCTTCTTTCTTTCACATTTTTCCTCCTTCTTCCTTTCTTGCCTCAAAATCGGCTACATGGGGAATGGAGTTGCCAAACTCCATTCCCATCACCCAATGTACACAAAATAAGTGCAATTAAAATGCTAACCCTTAAATTAACACTAATTCATTGAAGTGTTTAGAATACAAATTCTAGGGTTTACCTTTGGAGTGTTTTAGGAGGGGCTTTAGCCCTTGGTTCAAGAAGGAGAATCCACCACCATTGCAAGGTGAAATTTATGCTCCAAAGAGAGAGAGAAAATGGTGTATTACAAGGAGGTAAAAATTGGTTATGAAGCAAAATGGAGAAAACATGAGTTTTTCATGTAGATTTTTACCTTGATGGAGAGAGGGAACCCCAAGCTACACATTGATGCTATTTTCTTCACCAATGGGGTATACCCACGAAAATGAACTTCATCATTTTGGAATTTTAAAAAGAGGGAAGTGTAGAGGATGATGAGGGGAGCAAGAATATGTATTTATTTTTGCATTTGGGGCTCACATGGAGATGGAGCATGGAGTCAAAGTGGAGAAGCCATTGGAGCTTCTTGGAGCTTCAAAATCGCCCAGCATAGAGGGAGAAGAGAGAGAAATCGATGGGGATAAGGAAGAAGAGAGATGAGGGAAATGAGAGAGTGAGGTGAGAGAGTGTTTTATTTGCTTTTACTTTATTGTTGTCCTTTAGCATATTAGAGAAGTAAAGAGAGTGTGAGGGAAAGGGGGCTACCGATCACACACACACACTCACTCAAATTTTTGCTTTTTATTTACAAAAGTGGACACACAAGTTTTCTTTTATTACAATGTCACCCCACTACTTCCCGGTTGTTACAGTTTTTACTAACCGGAACCCGTTTTCCGGAATTCTCTCGCCTAATTATTTTTATTGGCTATTAAGCTTTCATACATGCTTAAAATTATTATTTAATGATTCATAATTTTTAGGTCTATTTGACCACTTAAAGTCACGTTTTCGGGTTTCCTCGAAAAACGTGCGCTAAAGCTCTTTTAGCGATTTAATACATTTCTTGGATCCGTTTTCTTCGGGAATCGTTCCCATATATTATTTAGGTCTTATTAAACCTTTAGAATCCATATCATACGCTAACCGAGGTCTCATACCTCCTATGGTTATTTAACGCTTATTTAGCGTTTTCCGCTTTTTAAGCGTTTATTTATTTCTTTTGGATTTATTTTTCCTTACCAATATTGCTCTAGCATTATTAGGCTCTTAAATACGGATTAGAATTATCTTAATCACTATACTTAAGTTTGGGGTATTTCAATCTACCCCCCTTAAGAACTTTGTCCTCAAAGTTGCTCAAGGTTATAGGATTTCAATACTTGCTCACTCTTACTTGTCTATGCCAAAGGTCGTACATTCTTCCTCCTTACAATTTCTGAATTCATTACTTCGGGTCTCCACATTCCATACAATACAAGTATACCATGCTTACTTCCATCCGCATCACGTCCCACCATCTGGTTCCACATTACAAGATTTATACATACGTACGGTGCAAAGCTATCCCCAAAGCAATGCAATACACATACAGTCCCTCAGACACCAAGGTCATCTAGACACAGGACTCCTCTACGTCCCGCTGCCCTTGGAATAATACAACATACTACCTTACTATCTTCTTCGGTACACCCTTCTAGCAGATCCTCATTCTCCATACTAAAGGAAATTCTTTCACTACTACCAATTAAAAATTTTCTAAAACACACAACTTCAAATTCCAATTTATATTCATTACTTATATCCTATGTGATTCTTGTGACCACTTAAGGGGAGCTTCAAGAATCGTTCAACCCTGATGTGATCAGCATCAGTGTTGCACTATCTTTCCACCCCAATTTGTGTTCGGTTTCCCTCGATCTGATCAGGATCAAGTTCCACTTCCCACATCAGTTTCAAACAAACAGATAGTTGGTTATTTCAATTTTCTATCTTTTTACTCTGTCTAGTCGTGATTACAATTTCACACATCTCCAAAGGATGGAATTCAGTCCATCAATCATCCTCACTCTACTTCCAAATACTTGCTTCAAGATTCAATACCTACATACTCATTTCATCGTCTGTTACTACTTCCATTCACTACTCTCCTTCATCTCAAATATTATAGCTAAGGACTACAGTACTTAGGAAATTCGGTTGTCCTCGATTTACTTCCAATAACATACTTATGAATACACTACTCATGGTTACAATCCTCTACTACTCGTAGTCAATCCGTACTACTTCTTTAAGAATACAATACTTGTGGAGCTCCGTCCACTACTCATTCTCGATTGTCTCAAGACAATCACCTAGGGAACTCAATTTCCTCTAGGTTATACATCGGTTTTATACCGACTCATGCATCGTAATACCATGTCTAACTTCAGATAGACACACACTACAAGAATTATCATTTCCCCAAGAGTTACTCTACTCTTCTTTACTAGTACTTTTCCACTGGGGTTACAAGATGGGTATATTCATCCCATGGTATTCGCATCTCTCGTGCCTAATTACCACAGTTACAATATGAATGAATACGTATGTTTATTTAACATAAGTACCAATCATTAAATCAATTATAGTTTTATGTGTTTTATTTATAAAACTTGTATTAAGCGGTTTTCGCTTTACCCCCCTTAAAAGGGATTACGCCCACGTAATCTACCATATGTTACTATTAAATATTGGTTACTTAATTTGGGCAATCCGAAGCGTTTAGCTTCATTACAATATACTATACAATATGCTCTGGTCAAAGGGTCTTAACCATACCAATGGTTTCGTCTTTGCACCGAGGATTCGTACATTAATAGCCATTCTTTCGTACTTACTAGGTGTATTACATTTCTTAGTTAGGGCCCACTAGCTTTTGCTGCGCGACCCTGATAACTTGGGTTACTCACCCTTCATGTTATCCTTAATGTGCTATACATCACCTTTCTATCCCTCTATTGTGGAAATAAGGTTTACTAACAGTGTGGTATTCTTTTACCGCTGTTTGAACTCAATGAGTTTTAGATTGTAACAGCTTTCTGGTAATCTATTATACATATTATTCGTACTCCCACGATTATTCACTAAGTCCCTCCGACTTGTTGTCGGGCGAGGTTAAGTCACTACCTAGTTGCAGTGCTTCCTCTGTTGTCACTAGCTTCTGAATAATACCAGTTCTTCTGGTTCAGTACAAGTGTTCTTTGCTTGTATGACCTTGCATTCTCAATGCGTCGGTCCAAGTGACTTCCTTCAGTCTTCTTTCACCTTTTATTCCAATGGAATTCACATCTTGTGATTGTTAGTGTGCTTACACCTTTCGTGCTTCTTTGGCCTTAGGCCGCACGGTTTGTTGCTAAGCTTGCTTGACTGGCTTATGCCATGTTGTTGGTGAAAGAAAGGTTTACTACGATTTACGTTGTCCATATTCCTAGCTATCCCACTAGATCATTAGCTGTACAAATGCAATACCAAAACACTCAGTCATACAGAGTGCAGAGGCGTAAACGCTTGACAGTAATTCACTTATGTAATAGGGGTGAATATTTCTGCATGTCTTCTCATACTTATACTCCGTGTCATCGTCTTACTACTTCTTCCTAGCGGTCGCTTATTGCGCACCATACTCTTACTCATTACATGACATCGCTCTACCGATTTCGTTACTGTGGTAGTTTGTCTTTACTCATTGCCATTGTCATTGGCACCATTTCCTTATGGTGTGGAAACACTAGGAGGTTCCTAGTTCACGTATATGGCGGTCGTCGTAGCATACCGCAATGCCATTATCTTCCTCTTGTAGGGATGTTTTATTTCAGTTTAGGTTTCATGTGTAGGTTAGCTTACCTCGCATTACTTCCTCATTCATGATATAGTTTGCCAAATAACTTGGTTGACCAAGGATGAAGTGGTTTATTGGGTTACAAGCTCTCTTGAGCGCCGGTCATTCATGGTGCTAATGTGCACTCACATTGATTGTTTCTGATAATTACTGTCTCCTCAGTGCTGAGCATTGGTTGTAGGCTCTAGCTGTGCAGTTTCCTTTTGTATTTATACTACCGGGACATCCCAAGAAGCTTCAAGGGTCTTCTGGTCCCGTTCTCTAATTAAAGAGTATTCTATTACTGGTAGGTGAAAGTTCTCGTTGAGGGGTGTGTTTCCACTCATAGGTCTCATGACAAGGTTTACCATGTAAGTATTATACAGTGGTTCACCACATGATTGGGTGCATATGGAGTATACTTACTCCTTCGAGCTTCGATGCTCTTAAGCGATGTGCTTCTACAGTCCACAGCCTCTCGTAGGCGTAGTGGGTTGGAAATCTCATTTCCTTATTCGTTGTCTCTTGGCAGTATCTTTACGCACAAGTTTTGTTGTTATAGTAGATGGAAGCCCCTTCTAAGGGTTCACACCTCCACCACCTTGGTGGTCTTCGATTAACGAGGGGTACTTTTCCTCGAGTTTCTGTAGTGTCCAGACGTGGACTAGGCCAATGTTGGCATTTATCCCGATTTCTATGCCCCTGTGTTATCATTGCTACAGAAGGCATGAAGGTAGTTAAGGCTTGTCAACTGCATGCTAGACTGATGCTCTAGTGACAGTGACGCTGAGTTGACCATTACTCCAAGCCACTCAAGAGGTTGGGTTTGAATTGATGGTCCAGTTGTTGATTTCTTGTCATATGGGATAATATTTTTTGCAAGTCCTATTAGTAATGGTGTGGGTTTTTCCACCGTTTGAGTTCACACAACGTAGTTGGTTGGTGGCTCTTAAGCCTTATTGCTGCAAGCTATGCTCTTTGCAAGCTGCTTACACATGTTTCCATTCTTTGTGTACCCCATAGGTTGGAGGTATTTACTGGGCTCCATGGTAAGTCGTGACATCACGCTTCCGTTCGTAGGAGACTCTTAGGCAATCTGGTGCTGATCAGTGCCTTTTGTAGACTAGGTTATTTCTTATTAAGTGAAATCCCTTCGGTGTCTTAACCGAGTGTTCGTTCTAGCTTTCGTGCTTTCGTCATGTCGTTGGTGTTCGATTGTTGCTAACTCAGACACCCTTCAAGGATTGATCCTGGGTGCTGTTAGGTTATGATGTTACGTCTGGCTAATGTTTATGATATGTTATCGTTATACCGCCTCTTGGTATAATATTTGAGCTATTCCCCCTTTGGGTTATAACGTCTCCCATTCTTGGGTAGACTGTTTATGCTTTCTCCTAGTATTTTAGACTAGGTTTAGTATCCTCTCCAATGATGGATTATACTTCATGGTAATCTTGTGATTGCTCTTGGGGACTCGGTCCCGTCTGTTGAGCATTTTTGTGTTCACATTAGGCCTATGCCTTACTGTGTTCAGTCTGGGTATCCCTTCCAGCTGTCAGGTGATTGCTTGAATTACTTGAGACATATCCAATGTCTTTGCTTACTAGTATGTGCTCTTTGCACCTTCCCAGTCTTCATTCCTTATCTTCAGATGGATTCTCTGAGTTCCTTACACTTGTTCCTTAACTGGGTTTCCTTCTCCTTGATTGTCTGTGGTGTCCAGTTGTTCTGGTTAGAATTTACTCGCGGTCCGTAGAACGGAGTTGACTACTTCCCGTGTTCCGTACACTACAGGTATACATACGTGGGGTACCGTGTTGATACGTTGCCACTTACCTAACTATGTGTCAGGCCCGCAAGCTCCTTCGGAGTGCGGTTGTCCCACATCCCGTGATTGGGTACACTCGTAGTGTCCGTCACACGCCTAGGTGAAGTATTCTATTGTCAACTCCTCTTGTATCAATCGATGATACTCACCATAGTTCGGTTGGTTCGGTTTTAAAATCCAAGGTTTAAAGAAAGGTTGTGGTTTTGAAAGAAGATTTTGGGTTTTAAAATTATGGTTCGGTGTTAAAAGAAGTCTCTCATGGCATAGCCATGTTTGAGGTCTTGACCAAGTCGAGCTTCTCGCTGACCGGTATGTTCTAAATACAGTGATCCGGTCGTTAGGCCTTTTAAGGTTCCATGCTTCTAGTTGTTAGGATGTGTGATCCTGTAGTTGCTTCTTGTAGCCACGGTACATTACTATGTACCTGTGGTATGTTAGAGTTCCTTTACATATTTCTGTTCACACTGCACTTGCTGTGGCAAGTGCGTGCGGTACTGGTGGTTTTTGGGTAACCCGATACCGGCCACGGTATGGTTTCCACTCATAATTGGTAATCTTGCTTACTCTTCCTTTGATCTTGTTGATCATTTACTTAGGTTAATCACTCTTCTGAGTAACTTCTCAGTGAGTTTGACATGGCTGTCATTGATCGGGGTACTTCTCCAATCCTTGGAGCTTCCCCTTTGACTTGGTTGTGTTGTTCCTTGTTGCTTATTCCCACACGTTTGTTGTGGTTACTGAGCCTGATTTGGTTTAGGCACTACAGTTGTAGTTACGTCAGATTATATCTTGTGAATATTCTTATAGCTGTCTGAGCTATGTTGGCCAGGTTTGTAACCTTTTTGGCGTTGTAGTTTGGAGTCAGTCACTCCCGACTATGTCCTTAGCCAGCTAGCTCACCGTTGGTGGTGTTGCTTGGCTATTACTATTGTCCCGTAGACTTGTGTCTCGGTTTCATTACTGCTCCTGTTTCCATTTCGTTGCACGGTTAGTGCTTCTTTCCTGTTGCTGGTTGTTATAACCCAAGATTTGGTTATATTTATTTCGTTGCTATGGCTCGTTAAGTTGGTTCATTCTGAATTTAGGATATGGAAGTCCTTATTAAAGAAGCCGGGGACAAGGAGGTCTTTTCCCCATCTGTTTTATTTTCTGGTGAGACTAATCTCACAATATTTCTCTTCCTATTTACTTAATCTTTTCCTCTTAAATTATCCAGTCTTCTAACCACGTTCCTCACCACGCTCTCATTTTCTAATTTTCCCGATCAGTTCTCAAGACGTTGAGCCTTCCTTTCTCCCTTCTCTCTCTTGTTCTTCAGAGCATTTCTCCTTTCCTGCGTGTGCGTTGCTGATTCGTTTGTTGTGCGGTGCTGCTGGTGAATTCTGCGTCTGCCTCATCTTCTCCGTTGCGATCAGGTTTGCGAATTGTATATGGTTAATACAATTCAGTTTTGAGGTTTAGGTTAGGAAATTCCTCCTTCTAATTGTGCCTCTGCAATCTGATTGTAATTCAGTGTTGGCTTCTCTGTCCCGATCAATTTCTTCTGTTGTTGGCTCGTCTGTGTTTCCGCTGTCGGATTCAGGTAAGGATTTGAATTGCGTTTATCAGTGGCAGTTCCGGGATTGTGGGTTCTCTGTTTTCTGATTAGGGAATTGTTCTGCGATTGCTTTTGTTCAGAGTTTGGAATTGCGTTTTCAGTCTACAGTTCGGTGTTTGCGTGGTCTGCGTTGGCTGGGTTCTATTGCTTCAGATTTTGGGATTTCGTCTGCTGATATTCGAGGTAGGTGGCTTTCGAATTCGATCCATGTGTTCAGCCTTGGGGAGTTCAGAGTCTACAAATTAATTCAATGATTGCCTTGTGTTTGTGTGTCACTTGTGCCTGTTTTAATGCCATTTCAACGGATCAAACCCCCAAGGTTGTTTTGTAAATGTGTGTGTTGATTTAGATTGCTTTTGTGCCTCTGTTCGTGTTGAATTCGCTTCTGTTTTTCTGAGTTTTCGGTATGTCCGAACGTCTGTCCAAGCTTTGACGTTCGGACATACCCTGTTGCGCTTTTATTCTCTGAAATCTTCGCTGTGTCCGAACTTCCGTCCGAGCTTTGATGTTCGGACACAGCCTTCTGCATTCTTGATTTTGGCTTCGACTTGTGTTTGAACGTCTGATGTCCGGACACAAGTTCGGACTCTCCACGTTCTGTTTTCCGAAGACCGTCCGAACATCCGTCCGAACTTGGATGTTCGGACACCTCTGTCTCTTCTTCTGTTTTAAGGCTCGATTTGTGTCCGAACTTCGATGTCCGGACACAAGTTCGGACATCTGTCTGATTTCGACTTCTGAGTCTCGACTTGGTCCGAACATTGACGTCCGGACACAGTTCGGACATGCCTCTGTTTTGACAATAACTTGCTCGTTTGAGCTCCGTTTTGACTTCCGTTTGCGGGGTTGGATTCCCCATCTGATTTCCAAGCCATCTATGTGCTTTCTGGTGCCTTTGGTGCACATATGCTTATCTGTATTTAAGCTTCTGTTTTGGGACCTAGTATCTCCGTGTGAGCTTTGGATGGCTGGTTACGCTGTCTCGTAGCGCGCTATGTAGGATCCTTCTGTTCAGGGTGATGTTCCCCGTTCTGTTCACGGGTGTTTAGCCTGTTCTATTACGAGTGAGGTTTCCTCGTTCTGTTCACGAGCTGGTTGCTCGTTCTGTCTGTATGCTGTGATCGCTAGTGTCCCACTCCGTTTTCTGCTTCCGTCTGCTTCTGCCCTGTTTAGTCCCTTAATGAATGGACTTCTGTTTCTGATTTCTGACATGTTCATGGGTTCTTGACTCCTTCTGATTTGTCATTATTCTGTAAATGTTTTGAGCATGCTGGTTGATGAAGTTGTTCATCTACTGGGCATAGTTGTGTGCTCATTCCCCTACTTCTAACGCTTTTGCAGATTGATTAGCGAGGATCGTCTCCCCTCAGCTTCTGGAGTTTAGCTGCTTTGTTTTAGCTTCTTTGAGACCTTTGTATGAATTGGGCCTTTGGGCATATTTTGTTAAGCTTCCGCTTTTGACATCTGTTGGTGGGTTCTGTAATGACTTTTGGGGATGTTTTAACATCTCTTCGATAATACTGTATTGAAGTATTTCGTTTGGGCCTTATTTGATGATCTGTTTAATTCTGTTTATTAGAGCCTTGCGTTATTATGTAATAATACGCGGCGTGTAATACCCCTAACTCCTAGGCCAGTGTTTGGGGGTGTTACATTTAGTGGTATTAGAGCTGAGATTGCTGCTGGTCAGGAGTCTGAATTCAGAGTTGCAGAGGATGGCTGCCTGAGGTTCAGAGACCGAGTTTGTGTGCCGGCAGACGACGCCTTGAGGCGTGAGATCATGCAGGAGGCTCATGGAGCTCCTTACTCGGTGCACCCAGGAGGTGTGAAGATGTACCGGGACCTACGTGAGACATTCTGGTGGATCAATATGAAGAGGGACATCTCCGACTTTGTATCCAGATGTCGGACCTGTCAGCAGGTCAAGGCCGAGCATCAGAGACCAGCTGGTTTGCTTCAGCCTCTTCCCGTTCCGGAGTGGAAGTGGGAGAGCGTCGGTATGGACTTTGTTATGGGACTGCCTAAGACTCCGAGGGGTTTTGATGCAGTTTGGGTCATTGTGGACCGGCTCACGAAGAGCGCTCACTTCCTACCTGTCAGGAAGACCTTCAGTTTGCACCGTTTGGCTCAGTTGTACGTGGATGAGATTGTGCGTCTACATGGGGTTCCTGCTTCGATTGTGTCTGACAGAGATCTGAGGTTTGTGTCCAGATTCTGGCAGAGCTTGCATCAGGCTATGGGTACGAAGTTGTCTTTCAGTTCAGCTTACCATCCTCAGTCAGACGGTCAGACAGAGAGGACGAATCAGGTCCTTGAAGACATGCTCAGAGCATGTGTGTTGGACTTTGGGGGCAGTTGGGATCAGCATGTTGCATTGATTGAGTTCGCCTATAATAACAGCTTTCAGACCAGTATCGGGATGGCTCCGTTTGAGGCCTTGTATGGCAGGAGGTGCAGATCACCCATCTGTTGGGATGATCTGAAGGAGAGAGCTGTGATTGGTCCAGACTTGGTTCAGGATGCTGTGGGCAAGATTCAGTCAATCAGGGAGTGTCTGCTTGTGGCTCAGAGTCGTCAGAAGAGTTACGCCGATCAGAGGAGACGACCTCTAGAGTTTGAGGTGGGCGACCATGTGTATCTGAAGGTTTCTCCGGTTCGAGGAGTCATCCGGTTTGGGAAGAGAGCAAGCTTAGCCCTCGTTTTGTGGGTCCTTTCGAGATCCTAGAGAGGATCGGACCGGTTGCCTATCGTTTGGCTCTGCTCCGTCTTTAGCAGCAGTGCACAGTGTTTTCCACGTTTCTATGCTGAGGAAGTATATTCCGGACCCATCTCATGTGATTGACTTCAGTCGCTTCATTTGAGGGAGGACTTCACGTTTGAGCAGCTTTGAGGATTTTAGCACGGGATGTCCGCAAGCTCAGGAGTAAGACCATGCCTTGGTGAAGGTGCAGTGGTCGGGTCAGTCCGAGGAAGAGGCGACCTGGGAGGTCGAAAGCGAGTTCGTTCCAAGTTCCCCGCCCTCCTCGAGCAGTAGGTATGTTTAATTTCGAGGACGAAATTCTTTTAAGGGGGAGGTGATGTTATAACCCAAGATTTGGTTATATTTTATTTCGTTGCTATGGCTCGTTAAGTTGGTTCATTCTGAATTTAGGATATGGAAGTCCTTATTAAAGAAGCCGGGGACAAGGAGGTCTTTTCCCTATCTGTTTTATTTTCTGGTGAGACTAATCTCACAATATTTCTCTTCCTATTTACTTAATCTTTTCCTCTTAAATTATCCAGTCTTCTAACCACGTCCTCACCACGCTCTCATTTTCTAATTTTCCCGATCAGTTCTCAAGACGTTGAGCTTCCTTTCTCCCTTCTCTCTCTTGTTCTTCAGAGCATTTCTCCTTTCCTGCGTGTCCGTTGCTGATTCGTTGTTGTGCGGTGCTGCTGGTGAATTCTGCGTCTGCCTCATCTTCTCCGTTGCGATCAGGTTTGCGAATTGTATATGGTTAATACAATTCAGTTTTGAGGTTTAGGTCTTAGGAAATTCCTCCTTCTAATTTGCCTCTGCAATCTGATTGTAATTCAGCGTTGGCTTCTTTGTCCCGATCAATTTCTTCTGCTGTTGGCTCGTCTGTGTTTCCGCCGTCGGATTCAGGTAAGGATTTGAATTGCGTTTATCAGTGGCAGTTCGGGATTGTGGGTTCTCTTTTCTGATTAGGGAATTGTTCTGCGATTGCTTTTGTTCAGAGTTTGGAATTGCGTTTTCAGTCTACAGTTTGGTGTTTGCGTGGTCTGCGTTGGCTGGGTTCTATTGCTTCAGATTTTGGGATTTCGTCTGCTGATATTCGAGGTAGGTGGCTTTCGGATTCGATCTGTGTTTCAGCCTTGGGGAGTTCAGAGTCTACAAATTAATTCAATGATTGCCTTGTGTTTGTGTATGACTTGTGCCTGTTTTAATGCCATTTCAACGGATCAAACCCCAAGGTTGTTTTGTAAATGTGTGTGTTGATTTAGATTGCTTTTGTGCCTCTGTTCGTGTTGAATTCGCTTCTGTTTTTCTGAGTTTTCGGTATGTCCGAACGTCTGTCCGACCTTTGACTTTTGACATACCCTGTTGCGCTTTTATTCTCTGAAATCTTTGTTGTGTCCGAACTTCCGTCCGAGCTTTGAAGTTCGGACACAGCCTTCTGCATTCTTGATTTTGGCTTCGACTTGTGTCCGAACGTCTGATGTCCGGACACAAGTTCGGACTCTCCACGTTTGTTTTCCGAAGACCGTCCGAACATCCGTCCGAACTTGGATGTTCGGACACCTCTGTCTCTTCTTCTGTTTTAAGGCTCGACTTGTGTCCGAACTTCGATGTCTGGACACAAGTTCGGACATCTGTCTGATTTCGACTTCTTAGTCTCGACTTGTGTCCGAACATTGACGTCCGGACACAAGTTCGGACATGCCTTGTTTTGACAATAACTTGCTCGTTTAAGCTTCTGTTTTGGGACCTAGTTATCTCCGTGTCTGAGCCTTTGGATGGCTGGTTACGCTGTTCGTAGCGCGCTATGTAGGATCCTTCTGTTCACGGGTGATGTTCCCGTTCTTCACGGGTGTTTACGCCTGTTCTGTTTACGAGTGAGGTTCCTCGTTCTGTTCACGAGCTGGTTGCTCGTTCTGTCTGTATGCTGTGATCGCTAGTGTCCCACTCCGTTTTCTGCTTCCGTCTGCTTCTGCCCTGTTTAGTCCCTTAATGAATGGACTTCTGTTTCTGATTCTAACATGTTCATGGGTTCTTGACTCCTTCTGATTTGTCATTATTCTGTAAATGTTTTGAGCATGCTGGTTGATGAAGTTGGTCATCTACTGGGCATAGTTGTGTGCTCATTCCCCTACTTCTAACGCTTTTGCAGATTGATTAGCGAGGATCGTCTCCCTCAGCTCTGGAGTTTAGCTACTTTGTTTTTAGCTTCTTTTGAGACCTTTGTATTGAATTTGGGCCTTTGGGCATATTTTGTTAAGCTTCCGCTTTTGACATGTTGGTGGGTTCTGTAATGACTTTGGGGATGTTTCAACTTCTTCGATAATACTGTATTGAAGTATTTCGTTTGGGCCTTATTTGATGATCTGTTTAATTCTGTTTATTAGAGTTGCGTTTTATGTAATAATACGCGGCGTGTAATACCCCTAACTCCTAGGCCAGTGTTTGGGGTGTTACACTGGTTGTTTAGCTAGGTTCTGCGACTGCTAAGCATCGCCCATGCTGCTGCAAGTTATAGCCTCCTTGTGGGGAGTGTTTATACTACCGGTATTAAGTGCGGCTATTGTGTTCACCGGGATCCACTTCCGGGTCTTCCATTTCTCAGAATCTACCATACGTCGGTTCTTGTTTACTGTGTGATTGCTTCAAACTGCCAGATCGGGTTTCCCCGAGTATGAGAAGCTTTCTTCTCTCTGGCGTCCTTTCCCAAGTTATACATGGGGTTTGCGGTGTGCGGGGCTGGTGATGTAGGTATCCGGCACTCACCGGGAGTTCCTAACTAGCATCTCTCTAATGCTATCACTCAGCCCATAGCCCTAAGCTTCTAATTCCTAACTCGGTATTTCCTAAGCTTGGTATTTCCAGTCATCAGAGCGATACTTCGCTCTGATACCACTTTTTGTAACACCCCTACTATTAATTCAATCATACCTTCCAATCTCCTCGTGCTTCCCGAGTCACGCAGCGGATACATACTTACATACATCGGGTGATACACGCGTTAGTCACCCACGTGACTAACAAGGCTACTACTGCTACATACAACATCAGTCTGATGGACCGGAATATCCGAGTACTTAGTACAATACATACCCTCATTACATACCGAATACTACAATACTCCATTCGATACATTACTCAATTCAATACCATACTCCATTCAATACATACTCCACAACTCCGTACAAGATAATACTACGCATACCGAGTTTACTAGGTTCCAATCATTACGTACTCTCCAAATTCATATACACACACTAGAGTCAATCTGCTACCCATTCCTCACAAGCTAGATACTTCTAATTGCAGGGCGCGCCACCGGTCTCTTACCTTGACCGAATCCGCTCCGGGTACCTACGCACTAAAAACGTTCCCCCGAGGGGGTCAGCTTTCGCTGAATATGATAACCGCATACCCCGCGTACTAGCGAGGGTACGCCGACCATTTGGTTGAATACATGCAATTCATTTTGCAATACTGCATACATACATACATACTTACATGCTTTCATTCACGATACTGCAATACTACACAAGGTACACATACATACGCACAGTACAATACATCTTGGAAGACAATACCAGTCAACCAATGCTTACTTACCATCTTCCAGAATACACATACACAATACATACCCATACATATCCAATACGCAATACGGAGATACAATTCTCCAATACACAAGGTCCAGTTAGCTTCATTACACCCGGGTTAATCGGGTGTTCGATACTCTTTTACTTCTGGTCGATGACTTACAATAGTCAAGACCATACACATACAATACTTACTTTTACATACTTTACTTCCAGTTAGTTGGTATGACCTCCGGGCAGGGATTACATCCCACCACCGGGCTTTATGGTGGCCCACTAATCCAGGATGCTACCCATTCAAGGGAATTGGTCCAAGGAAAAGATTATAGCCAGGATTCGGATCCACCTCTTGTGTTTCCTTATCCTCACGCAAGGCGAAACTATATCGGACTTCTACTCATTCCATTTATCATTACTCAAGTTAGGAGTTAGAATGTTAGGAATTAGTAGAAGTCATACTTCATTTCCATGCATACATACAGTACTCAAGTACACAATACTTACACATACTTCTCAATTCCATTCATTCATTTCATGAATTAACAAACTAATGTTCCAGGAAATACAACAAGAAATGATAGTTCAAACCACAGTTAAGT